>LR749749.1:845581-944218 GCA_902729485.2 Mus minutoides | reverse complement strand
TTGGCTGGCAGTGTTTCTATGGGATTTATAGGTGCCTCACTTTCTGTCCTTCCATGTGACTTTCAGCATGAGACTCTGTTCTTTGACAAATTCTATTTTAGGTTCTTATACAATCACCACATGATAAAGTTACATTTTATGTAAAATTAGCTTTGATGGAAATGTGGAAAGATAAGGTTTAGTCATATCCTTGTGGTCAAACCACAGCCACTCTGCGCTTTGTTAATGAGCTTCAGCTTTGCTATATTCACAGAATTGGGAGTTTTACTTGAATTCAGAACTTGGCATGTAATACAGTTATAGTTTATGTTCATAGCATTGTTTGTTTCCCTAGGATGATAAACTCTCTTGCAAGCAGGATTTGCCATTAACATTTTGCAGATTCTGTTTGTATCTAGTAACATTTGCCCTGCATTAATTCCACCCCTAATTTGGTTGATTAAATAATCATTTTGCTTCTAATTCTGTGTTGTATTAGTTAGGTCGGGCCATCTATCTCAGTGGTTCCTGTGAACTTGTGTGGCTCAGCTTCCAGGTCAGAAGAACCTCAAGTGAGATGGCAAGAGTCTCATCCTTTGGGGAGCAGTGTGGACATTAGCCCTGGCAGAAGATAGATAGATCTTATGGCAAGGGAGTCAAGAAAACAACAGGAGTCCTAAGCTCAGATCCTGCACTTCACCTTTTATGCCATGATCTGTTAAGCAAAGTTGGCAAATGTCAAAGCTGGAAATACAGACTCATCTCATGATGGGAAAATCTTTAAGTCATTTGAAACGTTCTGCAATTAAGAGGACATGAATAGTGTAGTCAGCTACACTGTAAGAGCTCATTCTTTGTCGTGCCATGGAAATGATACCGTAAGTATTCCATAGGAATTGTAACTGAGCAAACTCTAAAAATGAAGATCTATGTGTTTCCCCAGGTGTATGCCTGTGGTTCAGTAAGACAAGCCAAAACAGATCCGATGTAAGAAGTCAAAGGAAAAAGACATGCCACATTCTAACGCTCTTTTTAGATGACAGAGCAGAGAGGTTTGGAGGCATCACCAACACAAAACTGCTTATGGATGAATTAGGTCTGGGCTTGGCAGAAAACAAAGACCAGAAAGTTAGAATAGCTATTGGGAGGGAGGAATGAGAATGGTACAGACGTCACAGGTGCATTGTGGGTCAAAGCAGGCTGGTGACAAAGTACAAGACATGCTAACTGATGAATACATGAAAGAAATGAAGGCCTGTGGGATGCATATGTATAATGTGAGCTCAGTGCCCTGGGACAGTAAGGAACCGCAGTGCTTGGGGATCCTGAGGCAGGAGAAGTACCAGCTTTAGACAAGCAGGGAGAGTATTTCAAATCAGCATGGAGGAGGAGGAGAAGGAAGAGGTGGAGGAAGAGGAGGAGGAGGAGGAGGAGGAGGTAGAGAAGGAGGGAACAAATTAAATTTGGACTTGAGTTTTGAGGCAGTAAGGAACTAACTATACAGGTTTTTTGAGTCGTTTCTGTTTGCTCGATTGTTTGTATGCTGATTGTTTGTATGCTTTTAAAGATTGATTGATTGGTTGGTTTTTCAAGACAGGGTTTCTCTGTGTAGTCCTGTCTGTCCTGGAACTCACTCTAGACCAGGCTGGCCTCAAACTTAGAAATCCTCTTGCCTCTGCCTCCCAAGTGCTGGGATGAAAGGTGTGTGCCACCACTGCCTGGCTGATTTAATTATTTTTATGTACCTTCATGTTCTGCCTCCATGTGTTTCTGTGTGAGATTTCCAGATCCTCTGGAATTGGAGTTACATACAGTTGTAAGACGTTATGTGGTTGCTGGGAACAGAACCAGGCTCCTCTAGAAGAGCAGCCAGTGCTCTTAACCCCCTTGTTTTATGCTTTAAGTGATTAAAACTGCTGCAAGTCTAGCCTCATATTAACCTGAATGGAGCATTTTTGGAGTCAGAGAAACCATTCACAGTAAGTTTTCCAGTTTTTTTTTTTCTTAATAAAATCAAACGTCTAATGACCTAAATAATTACCCAGCCAGGAAGTTTCATTTCTGCTACTGTAAGGAACTGAAGGCGCCAGCATTCAGAAAGGGGTGAATATGTTGCTTTCCTTGAAGAGAAACAGGAAATATAATGACTTCTGCTTAAATTTGAGTCATTATATCATGTGTGCAGACTTTTCAAGGTTATTCCCCTCACTGGCAAACTGACTGTTGGCAGAAGTGAAAAGCTGACATTTTCATGATTTTTAAAATGGACCAATTTAACTAAATCCTGACTACACACAGGAGTGCGTGTCAGTGTGGACATGCTCCTTGTTAGAGACACAACGGACCCCAGGCTCCTCAGACACTCTTTCTTCCAAGTCCTGTGTGTAGACTATGCATGAGGAAGTCTCTCTCTAGTCTCTGTTCCTACACAGAATGCCAAGAGTGGCTGGTTAGTCACTGAATGCTTGCTTAGCTGGGAAACGTTAGAAAGCCACTGTACCAGATGCAGCGAACACTCACCAATAACTGTTAAACCTATTGGTCCAGAGTAGGCAATAGAGCCAGTGGCAGAAAACTTGGCTGAAATATACAAGGCCCTGGCTTCTTCCAGCCCCACAAAAAGAAAGTTTAAAAACGTAAGTGTGGATATTTTATTCCATGTTTGCAGGTGTGTGTGACAGAGAGAGACAGAATGTATATATGTTTGAGTTTGTGTGTGTGAGTGTATGTGTATACATAAGTGTGAGTGTGTGTGTGTGTTTGTGTGTGTGTGCATGCGTGTGGATACATGAATGTGTATATGAGACAGTATGTGTGTGAGAGTGTGTTGTGAGTGTGTATGTGTTTGTGTCTGGGGTACATATGTGAGAATCTGTGGGGGGGATGCATGTATGTGAGTTTGTGTGAGTCTGTGTGTGTGTATGTGTGTGTATTTGTGTGTGTGAGAGAGAGAGACAGAGAGAGAGACAGAGAGAGACAGAGACAGGGAGACAGAAAGAGAGACACAGAGAGAGAGAGACAGAGAGAGAGAGTCGGAGAGAATATAGAGAGGATGAGAGGAGAGCCAATGTTGGGGAGTTTGAGAAGTTGGTAAAGGCTAGCAGGCTACATTTAATTGGAAATACCTGAAACCACCAGCCATATCCAAGATGTCAGATGTTCCTTAAGAAAACCCACCGAATTTCCACACCAGAACACAATGGCCTAGAATACAGAAGAGTGAGCAGTCACAAAGTGTACATCACTTAAATTCTGCCTGCTGATCTCATTTAAACCCCGCTGCAAAAACTCAGCTCTGAAATGACATTAAAAACAAAGAAAACGAAACAAAACAAAGAAAAACAGGACCCGCAAGATGACCCAGTGGGCAAAAGCATTGCTGTGACAGCCTGCTGTCCTGAGTTTGGTCTCTCAACCCACGTCTAGGGCACCAAAGGAACTGAGCTCCCCTCACACACTGTGGCTCATATGCACTCCTGCACACATCACACACACACATACATACACACACACACACACACATACACACACACACACACACACAAATACACACCAACCAAAACAGGAAACACTAACCATGAGCTGGCATTTCTCTGGATGAGTTGTTGTGTGTGTTCATTACTGTTTTAGAATCTCTTGCTAACTCATGATGTATTATGGAGCATGTATATGTGTCATGATATTATGTTTGAGATTCAGTTTAATATGCTTCAGCCAAAGAGCAGTAGGAAAAAGGAGAAAAGAATCAGCTAGTAAGAATTGCAGAGAAGGGGTGGAGTGTGGCTCCGTGGCGTGGCTCCATGGTTTGGCTCCGTGGGGTGGCTCCGTGGGGTGGCTCCGTGGGGTGGCTCCGTGGGGGAACACTTGCCTAGTGTGTGAAGCCCTAGGTCAGATCCCTGGAACTGAAACTTCAAGAGAAGAGAACTGCAGAATGTTGATAATTGTGCCAGATAAGAACACTTGGGCTCCTTAGAATAGTCTTGCTATTTTATGTACACTGTGTATATTTTCACATATGGAAATATTCACTTAAATTACTTGAAGGTCATTGTAAAAAAAGAAAACACACACACACACATGCACACACCATAAAGTAGCAAGTCAGTATATTCTATTTCACTAAGAATTTCCAGATCTTCTTTAAAAACTGAGGTGGAGTTCTGGAAGGACCCTTACAAACTCTCTATGGAGGTGGAAATACTACAGGGAACAGAACCTAGGGAGCCTTTGTACTGCACACAGGCCATCAATCACAGCCCTTAGGAGGTCACAAAAGGATGGGGAGTTTGAGGCCATCCTGGGTAGCATACTCTTGCCACAAACCTGATAAACATACTTTCAAGAGCCACCTTTAAAATAAATTGACTGGTCACAAATATGTATGTTTATAAACAATTAGGGTCCAATTTCATATGCCTACTCATTCAAGCTGATAGGAAAAAAATACTGAAAACAACAGCTTAAAGGTACAAATACATAATTCAAAAGGGGAAATGTAAAATACTTAAAAATGTCCTTACAGAAATAATTAGAAAAAGCAAGTTGGATTATTTGAAACTCTGTAATTGAGCTGTTCTCTGGACCACATATGCCTTTTTATGCTCTGGAAAATAGTTACTTTCTGTGATCGATAGAAAAATCTTTTAAAATGGTAGCAGCCTTTGAATTAAATACCAAGGAATGCCATGTGGTACGTGGTAAGGATTATTTTTGGGAAAGGTTTTAACACTTCTCCGGGCTGATAAAATCCTGGCAAAGACTCTGCCGAGGCTGAAGTGGTGTGTCAGTTGAACTCATGGAGTGGGTGTTCCCAGGGTGTTGACAGTGTGCTTAATTTGGTTGATAGCCATATGGGTGTTCCTTTATAGCCACTTCTTAGTGCTTATAAGTTTTATTCTCTTCTTGGTAAATATATTTTCTGAGGAGAAAAAAATGTGGTTTAAAAAGAAATCTCTCAACTGTGGTCACCTATGTGTCTTGAGTTGCTTTGTGGTGGTCGATTCAGTCTCCAGGGGGCTTTGAGGGGACATTGTGGCTCTCCATGGAGTGATCTGTGGGACTGACTCCTATGCTGCAGATACAGGAACAGATTGAGCAACTTTTCAGAGGCATAGCTAGGTTGCACATGTTGTAAAGTTTTAGGTTCCTAACTTTTGCTGTGTATTTCTAGGAATAAGGAAGTTGTAACTGAAATACATACCGGCCTACATATAAGTGTCTAATATTGACTTCATTATGACTTAGGATGACAGGGATTAGAACAATGAAAACTGTCCAGAATTGGCTATTGTGGAAATGGTTTAAGCCAGCTGAGGGTTGCAGGTCTGCAACAAGGCTTTCCAAGGGAAGAACTGGAACTATATCTGCTTCTGGGGTTTCCCATTGGCACTTTTGACGGTTGGAGAAGTGCTCTCTGTTCTAGAACAATACAAGGAACAGAACATCCATGGGAAGCCCAGAACTTCCCTGAGAGATTCTTTTTTCTCTTCCTGAAGTTCCAGCCACAAGGGAATATTTTTAATGGCCACCCCCCTCTACAAATAGCTGGGCGTGGTGGCACACACCTTTAATCCCAGCACTCGGGAGGCAGAGGCAGGTGGATTTCTGAGGTCGAGGCCAGCCTGGTCTACAAAGTGAGTTCCAGGACAGCCAGTGCTATACAGAGAAACCCTGTCTCGAAAAACAAAACAAACAAACAAACACCCTACAAATATGACACACAAAGATGTTTATGCCAAGACTAAGACTAGACAGGCTCCAGGGGCTTGTGTAAGACGGAAGACAGAGGAGGAGGAGGAGGAGGAGGAGGAGGAGGAGGAGGAGGAGGAGGAGGAGGATTTTTTATTTTTATTGTTTTGGAGTAAAACGACAGTAATAGCCTTCTTTCCTTCCTTCCTTCCTTCCTTCCTTCCTTCCTTCCTTCCTTCCTTCCTTCCTTCCTTCCTTCCTTCCTTCCTTCCTTCCTTCCTTCTTTCCTTCCCTTATTTATATCCCAAATTCTGCCTTCCTCCCAGTCCCCCCTCACAGAGCTATTCCCCCCTCATCCCTACTCCCCTTCCCCACCGTGAACACTCCCAATCTCATCTTGTCAGATTGATTCGTAATTATTCGTGTCCTCTGACCCAGTGAGGATTGGAGGCTAGAGTCAAGGGGTGTGTGGTTTGGTTAAGTTCCTATCTTAAGAACTCATCCAAACTCATGCTCCATTGTTAGCTTCCAGCTTGTGGTCCTAGGTGCCGTTTGTAATTGATGTGTCCAGAGAGCTTGTATATTATTACATCATCGTAGTGCTCCAGATACAGTCCTGTGGTCAGTACCAACTGCATCGTGTTGTTAAATAAAGATAAGTGGTTACAAAGAAAAGCCTCAAATGTCAAAGAAAGTTGTGGTTATTTGTTGCTTAAATTGTGAAGATAATATATTAAGAAGCGCTTTGAAAACACCTATCAAGAATACGAATTACAATTTTAATTCATCTTTAACGGCTTCTAATAACTGTCTGCTTTCTTCCTCCCTCCCTCCTTTCCTTCCTTTTTCCTTCCTTCCTTCCTTCCTTCCTTCCTTCCTTCCTTCCTTCCTTCCTTCTCTCTCTCTTTTCTCTCTTTCTCTTTCTTTCCTTCTTTCTCTCTCTTTCTCTCCCTTTCTCTCTTTCTTTCTCTCTCTCACTTTTTCTCTTTCTTTCTTTCTTTCTTTCTTTCTTTCTTTCTTTCTTTCTTTCTTTCTTTCTTTCTTTCTTTCAATAGGTCTCACTATGTAGCCCAGTTTGCCTAAAACTGACTATACAGGCCAACAAAGCTGGTCTCAAACTGAGAGATCCACCTTCCTCTGTCTCTAAAATAGTGGGATTAAAGGCAGGAGGCACAACACCCAGATCGACTATCCATCATTTATAGCAAATAACTTTCTCCAAACCCAGACAGCTCAAAGTCTATAGCTCCTTTTCCCCACTCCTCCCTCCAATCTCCCCCAACTTTATTATATTATAATAAATTATTATATTTTCTTTTCGTTTGTTTCTTTGCTTGAGCTTTTGTTTTGTTTGACACAGGGTATCTGAATGTAGCCCTGGCTCTCTGGGAACTCAATACATAGACCAGGCTGACTTCCATCTCACAGACTACCTCTGCTTCCCAAGCACTGGGATTAAAAGAGGGTACCTCTTTTCCCCACCTAGAGTATTATAGTTTCAAGAAAATCTCCTTTTCTCTTTTAAGAATATAAGATTTAGTCTTTAGGTTTTGCCTGTGAGCTTAAAATACTAACTACTGAAAAATAGAAATAACCTGTAGTTATTTGCAATTAAATTTGGACTTTTTTGGCTTATAAAAGGAACAATCGTTGTCTGGTTGCATAATTAATATCTCCCCATTCTTCCTCATTATGACAACTTGAAAATCTTAGGGACACTCAAGGAGGAAATAAAAATTTCCCCCAAAATAACCACAGTGAACACTTTTAACACATTTCTTCTTACTTGGGTATACATATGTGTTACATATTTAAATTGTTCAACATGTGTGACCTCCTTCCTAGTATGTGTCCCCTGCATATTACAGTGTGGCAATTTTAAAATATGATTAAATAGGTTTTTAATATAATGCATTTTAATCACTACTATGTGAATATATTGCTATAGCTTAATTATTTTTAACAATAGCTTACTCTGAACATTTTACCATTTCTAACTTTCATCACGATAGACAATGCTAAAAAATAACACGGAAGCACTTGCACATAGAGTGTGCCTTTGTGTGGTCATTCCCTTATGCTTACTCCTGAGCGGGGATAGCGAAGGTTAGAAGCAGCACTTCACACACCGCCTAATTGTATTTCAGGAAGCCTAGGCTTATATCCTTGGTTCGTTTTTCTATTTGAATCTTAACAGCTTTATGTTGCATGTTTTCTTAGGAATGTGGCGAAGATTTGGGAGAAAGGTAAAGCTTACTTTTAACTATTGGTTGTATACTGCCTCTCTTTCCTTTCTCGATTTTCCTTCCTTTTCTTTCTGACTCCCACCCTCTCCCGGCACCCTTTCTCTATGCGTGTGTGTCTTGTGTGAACATGTCCATGCCCCAGCACCCATGTGGAGCTTAGAGATAACTGAATGTGTCCTTTTTCTGTTTTTTCAGTCTGCCACATGGATCCTGGGTCTTGAACTCAGGTGGTCAGGCTAAGTGATGGGTGCTTTTACCTGCTGAGCCAGTTCACCAGTCTGTATTTCTAGTCATCAGGAGAGAAGTGGGGCCTGTCATTGTGAAATGAGGTCTGGTTGGGAGAACTAAAGTTAATGGATATACCTAAAGATGTGGAATGTAGACACGAGTGAGGGAGAAAGTTATAAAAAGAGCAAGTAGTTAGAGTGGAGGGAGGGAGGAGGAGATGAGCAAGAGCTACAGTAGGCTACAGTTGAGGGACACTGTAGGATGGAAGGGTGGGAGCCGCTGTGTCTCCTAAGGCTTGGAGCACAGGGACAGGCAAGGATGGTTTTTTAGCCTCTGCTCTGCTGGGCAGCTCAAGCCTGCTGGGTTCTGTCTTCTCACACAATCTGTGGATCATCCCTGCAAAGCCATCAGTCAACTTCCAGGTCTGTCGCTGGTGTTGAAACCAGGCCCTCACACAAGCTAAGTAAATGCTGTACCAATGAGCTCTATCCCCTAAACTCACTACAACTTGAAGTCTCTTCACTCATAGGCTGTCTTGCTGTGTCACAGTGTCAGTTCTTCTTCATTCTTGGGAAGGTGAGAAAGCCAAACACCCAAAGAAAGACTGTTCCACATGTGGAGAGAGATGCAGTGCTTTAGATAAAACTGTGGTCTCCTGGACACAATAGTCTTGCACTGGGGTAACCGTGAGGGAACTTCTGTGTTCAGGGGGTTGGGAGGAAAACAGGATAGGAAGAGGAATGTTCTTGTTATACTGGCAATGCATAGCTGCAGGACTTTCCCAGTTTCAGTGAAAATACATTTGGTGATTGAGAAGGGGGCAAGTTCCCATCCTAGCATTTGACACTGTAGTTTGGAAACAGAAAGGAGCCAAGATTCTTCCCAGCTTTCTTGGAGTGTTACCAAGCAGCAATGATGTCAGCCTGGGTAGGTACAGTTTCTGCTCTTCTTATAAAGGATACTTAGAAAAGATTTTATGTTTGCTCAGGCTTTCTATTAGAAAGAGAAATTTTAGATAAGGTACAATGTGTTGTTATAACTGGTCCTAACTGAACACTCTATTTCACAGTGACCTTTATCCCAGATCATCTTGTCCCTGGGAAAAAGATCGGGTTAGAGTGGGGCTGTGTTGGTCCTACTGTGAGTAATAATAGGATGAGGGAACTGGAAAACACCAACTGAGCTTGGATAAAAACATTGAGCATAGTTAGGAAAACAATACTCAGGGAAGACTTTCTAATCAATTCGAGCTGGAGCCCCCTCCCCGTGTGTGTGTGTGTGTGTGTGTGTGTGTGTGTGTGTGTGGTGTGGTGTTTGTGTTTTACTTCTAATAGGAGCAATTATTCTCAAAAGAAATATTGTATTTTTAAAAAGGTAATTTGAGTATCTGCAGGTCTTAAGCTTCTTAGTATCTAGAGAATACTTTTAATACTTATGGTAAATGACTCTATTTTTGACTTATGATCTTTAAACAGTGTGTGAAAACTGTAAAAAAAGGATTTGGCCATTCAAAAGTATGGTTTATGGCATAAGGCATACGGGACTATAGCAGTTTACAAAAATGCTGACATTTAAATTTGGCGGGGGGGGGGGCAAGTCTTCTTTGGTGGCCAATGACATTGAGCATCTCAGATGAAAGTGCTTCCCAGTGTGTTTGTCTCAGAAGTCTGATGATGACCAAAGCATAGAAACCAATTATAGAGAGGCTTCTTGCAAATTTAAGCTGGAGAGTTCTGGAGCATAAGACTTCCTTCAGGTCCCCAGGGTTCCCTCTGGAACCCATGAGTCTGGCCCACCTTCTTTCTCTACTGTGCTGACCTCTTTCATTCAACAGATTTTTGCCACCTTATGTCTTTGTCTTAGCCGTGGTCTGCTTCCCCACACTTTTAGCGAATGCTCTGTTTGTCTACAGCAGGTGCATTGCTACCTGGTTCCATCTCTGGGTCTTCTGGTTCTAAGTTCCTAAACTACAGGGCTCCATTCAGCTTTCTGAGCCAGATCATATGTCACAATAGGGTATGTTACTATGCACCATAAGTGTTTCTAATACTTAAATACAGTGTGAAAATGGGGTACAAGTAGAAATAATTAGGAAAATAAGTCAATATATTAGCAACAGTTGTCTCTGGCTAGTGATAGTATAAACATTTCTTTTATTTCATTGCGTGAGTGCATATGTGTGTTTGTGTGTGTGTGTGTCTGTGGGGGGGGGTGTTGAAAAGGAATGCCCCACCCCCAATAGGCTCATAGACTTAATGTTTGGTCACCAGGGAGTGTCACTACTAAGAGATTTGGCCTTGTTGGAGGAAGTGTGCCACTAGGGGTGGGCTTTGAGGTTTCAAATGCTTAAGCCAGGCCTAGTCAGTTTCTCTCTCTCTCTCTCTCTCCTCCCTCTTCTCCCTTTCTCCCCCTCTCTCTCCTCCCTCTCTCCCCCTCCCTCTCCTCCCTCTCTCCTCCTCCCTCTCCTCCTCCTCTCCCTCCCCCTACCTCTCTCTCCCTCTCCCTTTCCCTCTCCTTCTCCCTCTCCCTCTCCCTCTCCCTCTCCCTCTCCCTCTCCCTCTCCCTCTGCTTCCCCACCCCTTGCTGCCTGATGGTTCTGATGTAGAACCCTCAGCTACCTCTCCACTACCCTATCTGCCTGCATGCCGCCACGCTTCTCACCATGACAGTAAAGGATTAAACATCTGAACTGTGAGACAGACCCAACTAAAGGTTTTCTGTTATAAGAGTTGGCATGGCCATGGTATGGTGTATCTTCACAGCAACAGGACATGGACTAGGACATTCATTATGATGCTTTTCCCCCAGCGGACATACTTTTTAATGACTGTTCGTTCATTTGTTCAGTGTGTGGAGATGTTTGTGTAGGGATGTGTGCATGTGAATGGCAGTGCCCATGAAGTGAGGTGGTGGGTTCTCTCAGAACTGAAGGCATAGGAGGTTGTTAATTACCCTACATGGTTTCTGGGAACCAAACTCAGGTCTTCTACAAGGAGCAGTATATACTCTTAACCACTGAGCTATTTCTTCAGCCCAATATAGACACAGTTTATAATGACAAACAGAATGGACTTGAAGATGTCTGGTTGTTTGGTTGTTTGAAAGTACAGCAATGTGAGGGCTGAGGATATAGCTCAGTGCTTGCCCAGGATGCACAAAACTTTAGCTTTGATCTCCAGCTCTGAAAGAAAAAGAACGACAGTATTTCAGCCAAATGGCTCTGTAATTCAGTACCACCTTGATTTATAACAACGTTCAGTGCTGGCTCAAAGTCACAGTAAGGTGGTGGTTACAAAGCTTCCCCCTGGCTCCTATTCTAGAACAAGGGTGGCCTTCAGGGGTAGGGCCTTGCCTGAACCACATAAATAAAGGCTTCCAACTGCAAGTCAGAGCCTGTTGATTGCAGATCTCAGAAGGTTTCATCTAACTGCAAATTGCTGTAAAACCTTTAAACTTGGGATCTTGTTAAAATCATACCCTCTTGACTGGAAGCAGACCCAGTTCCCTAGGTTTCGTTAACCCGCCATTTTGCTATGAATTGCATTTTGTGAAGGGCTTTCACTTACACACTGAACATTGCCAGTGCTGCCTCCTTTTCTATAGAGGCAGTAGAGATGCCAAGGAATGAGGGGGAACTCCAGATGTGCGTGGAGTCCCATCTCATTCAACCTCATTTTCCCTCTCTACTTAGCAGCCTTTGCTTCACTTCTGTTCCTCAGGCGTGTCCCCCCTGAGGGATAAACATGATCTTAAGAAGAGAAGAAAAGTCTCAGGTTTAGGTCAAGTTGAGGCTGGAAGGGGCATAAAATCAGATCTACCCTATGGAAGATAAGGGAAAACAACTTCAAAGACTGAAGATTTCATTCATCGGGCTTCAAACTGAAAAGAAATGCCCTCCCAGGCAGAGAAAGGAGCCTGTGTAGTTTGAATCTAGTCTTGCTTAACCTGGAGGAAATGAAAATGTGTGGTGAGGTTGTGTGCTTAGCCAGTTTGTTGTAGGGATCAAAACAGGTACATCAGATCCAAGGGGCCTATGGTGTGTGCACAGGGAATGAGATAGAAATTCTCTGTCTTGATCTTTAAGCTTATTTAGTATTTATGTTGAATATATTATGCACTGATATGGTTTGCCATTAAATCTCTCCAAATAGCTACATTCCTTAGTGAGAACTCAAAACATCATCCCAAAACAGACAAAAATTCTAAGTATAAATACAGAGATGTGCTAAACTTAGATGCAAACAAATTCCCCATACAAATAAGCAATGGTTTGTGGGAGAAAATAGCTTTGAGGTGTTAATTTCAAGTCTAATGTGTGCTCAGTATGGTTGAGACAACTAGTATAGGAAAAAAAAATATGTCTGGAAAAATCCTCTTGGATATAAGTATTCCATGCTGTCCAATGGCATTGTGAAGGGATGGTGCCCAAAGTAGCAAAGAGGACCCGACGTTCACCGGAGACCATGTGAGAAAGAACATGTAAGAATGATGGCGCATGCCTTTAATCCCAGCACTCGGGAGGCAGAGGCAGGTGGATTTCTGAGTTCGAGGCCAGCCTGGTCTACAGAGTGAGTTCCAGGACAGCCAGGGCTACACAGAGAAACCCTGTCTCGAAAAACCAAAAAAAAAAAAAAAAAAAAATGGGTTTCATGTGAGAAAAAAACATGTAAGAACGGGTTTCAGATCCTTGAAAGAGACAGAGTTTGGAGGACTTCACATACAACAGAGTTAGATTTACAGGAAGCAGAAGGTGCGGGAGCTTCATAAAGACCAAGCTATCTAACCCCAACTGACTGAATCCCGTATGAGATGCTGTATTCTCTTGTATCAAGAGACTAAGCACAGGTTAAAGAATATGCTGAATGATGGGAAAGTTTCCCTCAAGACTAATGATGCAAACAGCAGTGCTAAAACCTTCAATGGCCTTTTCTATCTTATACCATCTTCTGCAAGAACTTTGCGATGACAATGCCTTCGTTATTTCAAGACAGGTATAGATAAAATTGGGATGTTAAAATGACTTTATATAATTTGTTTCTGTCTGGTTCTGGAACTCCGTACATAGCCTAACTTGGCCTGCAGCTTGCAATCCTGCCTCAGCCTGACCAATGCTAAGATGGTCGGTGGGAACCACCTGGGCCAACTTCACCCCATCGTTCACTTACACTGTGGAGATGCCACATACCTTCCCTATTTTCAGGAAGCATGTATAGAGCACATGCTGGACAGTCACTATCTGCCACAAGACTGAGGCCCCAAACGTGAAAGGTGCCGTTCCCAGGGACCCAGCTACATATACAGGTTATATTTGCATTCTTAAGGCTAAAATGAACTTGAATCTTCATTTAATATTCCCCGTTTTCTAAAGCTTTGACACCATTAGATGAAAGCCGAGTATAGGTTGATGAGCGGTCTCTAATGTACTGGTAACTTTCACAGGATACCCTTTTATCTGTCAGCTAAGAACAAAATGGATCATTACATTATTTTTACGGGTAGTAGAGACAAACAAATAAGTGTGTGCGTGCACACATGTGTGTATGTGTGTTAGAAGTATCTCCTGTATGCTTCATACACCTAGAAGATTTAATCTGAGATCTCTCTTTGTCTCATTAGTTGATGAAATTTAAGTTCTGAAGAAATCTCAGATAATTACAGGCCATTTGATTTAGAGCATTTCACCGTGCCTGCATTAAAAACAATGATTTGGAAAAACCCCAAGTGAGAGGTTACTTTGAGAGTGCTTCAGTGGTAGCCAGCTGGCTCTTGGGTCTTCTCCTTTGAGATGAAGCGACTGAACCGTGAGGCTCCAGCACCGATGACTCCCTGCCCTGCTTTATAGGGAGGCTCCAGCACAGGTGACTCCCTGCCCTGCCATCTAGGGAGGCTCCAGCACCGGTGACTCCCTGCCCTGCCGTCTAGGAATGCAGATGCTTTCTTGTAATTTTTCCTTAACAAGTTACATCACGTAGTTTGCAAAGTATGTTAAAGGGCTACCACTAATGTTGTAATTTGCTAAAAGTGCCACAAGGCCATGTGTGTGCGAGAAGGTCCCTGAGGTGGAGCAGGGGTTGGAGTAGCCCTTTAGGAGGTGAAACGTGATTCTTTCTTAAAAGAAAGAAACTTCGGTTAACCTCCACACCCCGTTCCATGGAGCACAGCTAGGCTTCTTAGCAAGCCAGCCACATCTGCCCTGTTGCTTTTGCTTGGAGTGGACTGTCTAATAAATCTGTATTCTGAGAACTTCACTCACATTCTTTTTTTTAAACTATTTTTATTAGATATTTTCTTCATTTACATTTCAAATGCTATCCTGAAAGTCCCCTATACCCTCCCCTCGCCCTGTTCCCCAACCCACCTCCAGCTTCTTGGCCCTGGCATTCTCCTGTACTGGGGCATATGATCTTCTCAAGACCAAGGGCCTCTCCTCCCATTGATGGCCGACTAGGCCATCTTCTGCTACATATGCAACTAGAGACACAGCTCGGGGGGCGGGGGATACTGGTTAGTTCATATTGTTGTTCCTCCTATAGGGCTGCCGACCCCTTAAAGAAGAGTCATGCATTTTCTAAATAATCACTACTGTGACAGGAAGGCTCAGTAGCAGGTGAAACTGTATTACATCAGAACATATATCAATTATATGGTAACTAACTTCTATTTGAGGAGTTTTGATTTTTATTAAACTTATTTATATGATTATTTGTGTGTGTGTGTGTGTGTGTGTGTGCGCGCGCGCGCGCGCGCGCACATGCCTACATGAAAGTCAGAGGATAATTTCTGAGAGTTGGTCTCTCCCAAGGATCAAATTCAAGTCATCAGGCTTGGTGGCAAGCGCCTTTACCTATTGAGTCATCTTGGTGGCCCCAACAAAAATCAAACAAATGGGGTGGATGGAAACCAGTAAGACAAAAATGCCAAAAACAAAGCAAAATAAAATAAAACGTTCACAAAAATACCATTTAGTTCATCTTGTGTTGGCCAACTACTCTTGGCTGTGAAGCTGCCCTGGAGTACAGGTGTCATACCCAGTGACATGCCATTGGAGAAAAGTGATTTTCCATTGGTCAGCAGCTATAGATTACAGATAGTTTCTTCGTTAGGAGTGGGACCACCTAATCACACCCACTTCTTCTCAGCAATAGGACAATAGTTCTATATGTCATCAAGCATGGAGAAGTCAAACTATTACCTAACTAGATGTAGGTGTGATCCTATTGTTTAGCATTCATGGTACTGGAATGCTATCAGAGAAGAAAGGTAATCAATATTACCCTGCTACAAAAACTGTGACCTACAACATCTTCCTGCCTGCAAGGAATATAGGGGCAATAGTGGTATAACTGTTATAGGAGTAACCGATCACTAGTTTTCTTGTTGTTGTTGTTGTTGTTGTTGTTTTGTTTTGTTTTGTTTTGTTTTAATTTGAGGTATACTATATCGGATGGAACCCGTACCTAATACTACTAACATGGCCAAGGCCCTGAGACTAGGTGGGCCATGGGCCTAGGTAAAAGCCTAATGTTACTATTCTGATAAAGGAACATAGCAAGAAAATGATTCCTACCAGACATATCGCCATACCTCTAGATCAGTGCATCACTCAACACACATGAGAAGCTTCTTTTTATAGTATACAGAAATTAGCATAGGTAATAACGACTGGACAGTATGCAGAGAGTGAGACTTTGGAGGATCACTCAGTCCTGAGTGGGATGTCATTATCAAACCTATCCCATCAGGGCTCACGAATCATTTGGAAGAGAAAGATAATAAGAACCAGAGATGCTGGATGACTCCACGGACACAGTGTCTTCCAAACACAACAGGATTGATACACATGAACTAAAAAATACAGTGTCAGCATGTATAAGACCTACACAGGCTCAAGCCAGACAGGGCTCCAACTATTTTTAAGAGAGGTATCAGCCCTGAAGCAGAAGCCAATGGGTTCTATCATACCCTATCACCAACCTTACAGCTATAGGA
This sequence comes from Mus minutoides, assembly GCA_902729485.2. Taxonomy (NCBI): domain Eukaryota; kingdom Metazoa; phylum Chordata; class Mammalia; order Rodentia; family Muridae; genus Mus; species Mus minutoides. The sequence goes on along the minus strand of LR749749.1, from coordinate 928,088 downwards.
ATTCAAATGGAGGCATAATTACAACAGTAAATCACAGTGACCTTGGGGCTTACTTATACTCTCATAAAATACAGGAGAGGCTCTTGTCACAGTTGTCTTTGTATATTAGTGGAAACAAAATATTATGTCTTTTGTGGTTTGAGGAATCCTGAAAAAAAAATCATGAATTGTGTCTTTTGTAGCCTTGGGGATTCTTAGGGTTAGCTGGAATATTAATGCCAAATAGCTTTACCAAAGCTCTTTCTAGGTACTTCTTTTGTCTGATGATGCTGAGAAGAACACCTTCTATCTTCCTGACTGCCCATCAGGCCTGTCACAGGACTGGGACTTGGCCCATAGCATCAAGAACTCACAGAGATTTGCTATTGCTTCAGTGCAATGTTTGCCTTTCATGGCAAAAATGAGCCTGGTGCCAAGCATGCTAGAACAAAGCCTTTATCTCAGCATTAGGAAGGCAGAGGCAGGAGGATCTCTTTTAGTTCAAGGCCAGACTACTCTACACAGTGAGCTACAGGTCAGCTAGGCTACATAGTGAGACCCTATCTCAGAAGTAGATGGGGGGGGGGGGGCAGAGGGAGAGGGAGAAAGAGAGCAAGAGCCAAGAGTAATAACAAACTTAAAAGTATCTAAGGTAGGATAATAAGGCCCATGGAAATAAGTCTCTAAGCCTGACTCCTCTTTTGGAGTGAAATGAAACATGCCCAAAAGGAATGCCTTCTCAAACTTCCCCAGCCCAGAGCCATCACTTGATCATAAAGTACACTGTCAACCAAGTCTCATTGTCACATGTCTGAGAGTCAACCAAGAGAACTTTAAACCAAACACAGCCAGAGCCCTCAAACACAGTCCATACATGTACTAGGTTATGATTGCTAAGGTCATGGACAAGGTGAGAAACAGGGATGCTATTCATGTCAGCATGAAGAGTATATCAATATCTACAAGATCAGTACAGGTGCCCAGATAAAGGCTCTTAACCACAACTACGGCTTGACCATCACTGCCCTTTTATATTTTTCTTAAGTTGTATTCCTAACAATAAGACATCAGTTATAGCAAAACATTTCCTCTTGTTAATACTTTTAAGATATCCTTCATATAGCATCATCAAAATAAAACATGCATATATGAGGAAATAAAACCATTCCATTGCCATCAAAATGAACGTGTTTCTCCCAAACGGTGAGTCCTAGGGGAGGAATGTGGACTTGTTGGAGCAGCTCTGACTGTTCTTGTATCTGTTTGGCGTGTTTCCCTGTAAGCATCTACAAATGAAAGGTACATTCTCATTAAAGTAATGATACGGTTAAGGGCTTCCAATCATCAGAGGATAACCTGGAGCTAGCACATGGTTACCTAAGGTGAGCTTTACCAAGTGTTCAGAATATCAGTATGGAGTAGACAAGCTCTCCTAGCACCAATAACCTTCAATAACCGGCACCTGCTTAGCTTATCTAATGATTAGTCTAAGTAGGATGTTGATAATGGACAACGTTTAAATGCACCAACCAATAGATGACAGACATTAACTACCGTGTTACCTGTGAACTCAGACCAAACATGGCCACAGGCCAGCAAGAGACACGTGGGTGCCGCATCAGAGCTGCTCTCATCAGACCAGCTCATAATGTTTCCTTGTGGTTCCGGCCAAGGAGAGCCTAGTGCCAGAGGAACCTTGGCTGTGGGCCCACCTTGCTAAGCATGTCACCTCCACTGTTTGGCTCATCTCCTAGGTCCCTGTGCCTTGCTGCTCCCTCACTCTTCACCCAGATGACTTCCTCTCCCTGGGTCTATAGTACTGCTTTCTATTTCCTGAGATGACCTGAGCACTCTTATCATGCATAAAGAGCACCAAACTTCTCAAAACCAGAACGAGATGATGGCATATCACCCCTCAAATCTGTCTTTTAATTTTTTTTGATGGCTACATCTGGCCCAGATTGGAATGAGGTTTCTGCCAACATGTGACATACTTACTAGTTTGCTCTAGCTAATTTTTTTTTTCTGCTAGGCAGGGAACTATTCTGGAGACCCACCTCAGACTTACCGGATCCTTTCTCCCAGACAAAATCTGTCATTACTAAAGTCTTTGCCTCAGTGTATGAGACCAAGAAATCCTTCTCATGATACAAAGGTTAAGTGGGTTTTCTAAGGACAGCAACAATCTAGGCATTTCAGACACTTATGGAGGGCAGGCTGTAGAATCGCCTGCAACACTTCAGTCTGAGGCAAACTTGAGGAAATGTGCTTTTCAACATCTGGTACATGGTAAGCCAAGAATGCATCACATCCCATGGAATAAGCAGGTCTTTATTACTCTTCTGATATGTGAATTGGATATATGCAATTGGTAGAGAGCAACAGGCTCTTCATCTCAGTAAGAGCTATTAAATTATTCTAGTACATTTAGCAGCAAAACCAGTTAATTCTAGTTTTATTTTATCAACCATCTCAAAAATATTGTCTTCCGAGGACCTGTGCTAGAGCTGTGTGACTATGTAGCCACAATCACCGTTGCTAAAACTGCAATGTTAGCAAACAAAAGGGCATTCTCTTACAGGAGCTTCCACTTTACCTCAGGAGGGGCCTAGGAAAATCTTCCAGAAAGGACATTGAGTCACAGGAGAGTTAACATCACCTCATTCAGCAGAGCTACTACACAAAACTATATTCAGATATACCTCATGATTACCTACGAAAATCAGAGTGTCCAAGGAACTGTGTTTACTACAGTTCAATATTGGAAAGTATGTTTTATTTGAAGAAATAACTGGGGACTAAGTTCTGGAGGTGGCGTGGTTTAACACAGTGGTCCATGTATTCCAAGGTGTTGGCATTATCTGAAGAGCTGACTATAGGGCCAGCACCCCAGGCTACTGGTGGTGGTGGTACATGCCTTTAATCCCAGCAGTTGGGAGGCAGAGACCAGCCTCAGCTTGGTCTACAAAACTAGTTTCAGGACAGCTAAGGCTACACAAAAAACCTGTCTGGGCATGGAAGAAGATAGATAGGTAGATAAATAGATAGATGATGGATGGATGGATAGATAATAGGTAGATAGATAGATAGATAGATAGATAGATAGATAGATAGATAGATGATGGATGGATAGATAAGGTAAGGGGATTATGACTCGTGTGCATGTGTGTGTGTATGTGTGTGTGTGTATCTGTATGTGTGTGTGTGTGTGTATCTGTATGTGTATTTGTTGTGTGTGTGTGTCTGTCGGTGTGTCTGTTTGTCTGTGTGTGGTAAAACCCTGTAACTTACTTTCACAGCATGTGGCCAGATTGTTTTGATGCTGACTCCATAAAACTTAATTTTAAAAACTAAGGAAGGAACATGAGCAAATAGAACTCAAATCTCGATGTAACCCATTTGTTGGTTTCATTTGGCAAATAGAACTCAAATCTCGATGTAACCCATTTGTTGGTTTCATTTGGCAAGTTATTGCGTGTGCACTCTGAGTCTGTCTCCTCCTCTGTGAAATGAGGATGGAATTCCTCGTTCCTCTCACACTGCTACATAGACTTAAATCCATGAAGAAAGGATACAGATACAGATTGTACAGTATGTATTCAAAGTGATAGTTTTGCATTAAAGGACCTTGGTGGATTTCAGCAAGAATATAAATATGAGTCCTGGAGACAGCTCTCAGTCCACAATTAATACATGAACATATAATTCATTACTCAGACTGGGAAACTTTTAAATAAAAAGAGATATTGTTGATAATTATGCTCAAGTGTCCTATACAAAGGTAAGGTTATAAACTCACCTTAGTTATTGGGGAGACAAAAACAATAATAAAGTCTGCATGTTTGTGCTGCATAGATACTGTGCATGAGTCTAAGGCTGAGAAAGTGTTTGTAGCTGCCTTTGTAAAAACTGTAAAGTCACTGTTAGTGAGCCTGTTGCATCTGGTCACTAACCAATGCCCAGTGTTTTCAATACCTAGTACCACACATGAGACATTCTAGGTCCTTCAAAAATAACTTTATTCCTGCTTTAATCCAAATATTCCTAAATTTAAAAGAATATTTAAAAAGAAATTGCCATTTTCTATTGTGTCTGAAAGTTAAAAAAAAAAAAAGCACCAATAGCAGTCTTCTTTTCTCTTCCCTAGTTTATCATTTCAGTCCCGGGCCATCCCCCAGGGAACCCAGTCTGTGATGACGGGAGCCAACTGCAGGCGGTAGACCCCAACAGAGGATCATAGCACAGTCCAGTCCAAATTCCTCATTTTTCTTCTCTCCATGAATCCCCAAGTTACCATCAGTTACCCAAGGATGCTCCTGACACTGACCACTGGCTGCTGTGTGCTTTTCCTAACTTTTCATCCTTGCTGTCACCAAATATTTCAGTAGCCATAATAGAGACGGAAACGAGAGATTTGTAGCTTTTTAATTTTATTGAAACTCAAACAGTTGAACGCACAGAGAAAAGAAAATATCAAGAAACAGCAACTTAGAATATTTTTATTGTGGAGGTTTGCTTTAGCAAAGACTAAAAGAAAATCTATGTTATGAAGGGTAGGTTTTTCTAAATGTGCAGTGTTGCTGTTCTCAAAATGCAGTCCTTACACTCCTTGGATTGCTAAGGTCAAAACTCTTCACCTAGAAACCCGAAGGCCTCATTCCCTTTTTTGTGGTGTTGGCATTTGCACAGATAGTGCAAAGGGAGTGGTGGGTGGGACGATTAAATCTCAGTAGAAATCAAGGCACCAACTGGAACTGCAAGTAATCATTATGTTTCTTGCCACCAGGCAGTTTTGTTTACTTTAACTGGCCAGTTTTACTTCAGACTGTCTTTGAGGAAGCAGAGCATGTGACCAGTTTCACTCAGTCCTGACTCTTGAGTTTCTGTCACATCTCACACTGAGAGACAGTGTGAAGTATCTCTGATGCGCATGTGCTAGAGCTGTCTCCAGAGAGCACAGCCTGTTTTAGTTGCAAGTGGAACTGTTACAGACCCACTTTCTTCATGAAGAAATAACTGATAGGCACACGTATTTTTTTATTAATTTTTTATTGGATATTTTCTTTATTTACACTTCAAATGTTATACCCTTTCCCAGTCCTCCCCCCGCTTCCTGGAAATCCCCTATCCCATCCTCCCTCCCCCTGCTTCTATGAGTTTGTTCCTCCACTTACCCACCAACTCCCACCTCCCTACACCTATACTGGGGCATCTATCGAGCCTTCCTAGAACCAAGGACCTCTTCTCCCATTGAGGCCTGACAAGACCATTCTCTGCTACACATTCAGCTGGAGCCATGTATATTCCTTGGTTGATGGCTTAGTCCCTGGGAGCTCTGGGGGCAGGGGGGTATGGTTGGTTGATATTGTTGTTCTTCCTATGGGGTTGCAAACCCCTTCAACTCCTTCAGTCCTTTCTCTAACTCCTCTATTGGGGACCCTGCGCTCAGTCCAATGGTTGGCTGTGAACATCCACCTCTGTATTTGTCAGGCTCTGGCAAGGCCTCTCAGGAGACACCTATATCAGGCTTCTGTCAGCATGTACTTTTTGGCATCCACAATAGTGATAACTGTATATGGGATGGATCCGCAGGTAGGGCAGACTCTGGATGGCCTTTCTTTCAGTCTCTGCTCTCCACTTTATCTCTATATTTGCTCCTGTGAGTATTTTGTGAATTTCCTGGATAGAACACCAATTGCTTATGCTTAAGATCAAGAATCCAACAAATGGGACCTCATAAAATTGCAAAGCTTCTATAAGGCAAAGGACACTGTATATAGGACAAAACAGCAACCAACAGATTGGGAAAATATCTTTACCAGTCCTACAACCAATTAGAGGGCTAATATCCAATATATACAAAGAACTCAAGATGTTAGACTCCCAATAATCAAATAACCCTATTAAAGAGTGGGGTAAAGAGCTCAACAAAGCATTCTCAGCTGAGGAATATTGAGTGGCCAAGAAGCCCCTAATATGTCCAACATCCTCAGTCATCAGGGAAAGGCAAATCAAAACAACCCTGAGGTTCCACCTCACGTCAGCCAGAATGGCTAAGATCAAAAACTCAGGTGACATCAGATGTTGGCGAGGATGTGGAGAAAGAGGAACACTCTTCCATTGCTGGTGGGATTACAAGCTGGTACAACCACTCTGGAAATCAGTCTGGCAGTTCCTCAGAAAATTGGACATAGTACTGCTGAAGGACCCAGCTATACCACTCCTGGGCATATACCCAGAACATGCTCCAGTGTGTAATAAGTTCACATGCTCCACTATGTTCATAGCAGCCTTATGTATAGCAGCCAGAAGCTGGAAAGAACCCAGATGTCCCTCAACAGAGGAATGGATACAGAAAATGTGGTACATTTACACAATGAAGTACTACTCAGCTATTTAAAACAATGAATTCATGAAATTCTCAGACATATGGATAGAACTAGAAAATATCAGCCTGAGTGAGGTAGCCCAATCACAAAAGAACACACATGGTATGAACTCACTGATAAGTGGATATTAGCTCCAAAACTCCAAATATTCAAGACACAATTCTTGGACCACATGAAGATCAAGAAGAAGGAAGACCAAAGTATAGGTGTTTTGGACACTCTTAGAAAGAGAACACACTGCATTTCTTAGGAATGTGTTATTTGGCAGATATACAAATCCTGTGAAGTAAATTGCAGTGCTTCAAGGCAAACAATACAATGGCCCATACTTATTGGCAATGGTAAAATTAGAGTTTCTGAGAGAAAACTGGCATTTTGGAACTCTTGTCTTAGTGCCATGAGCTTTATAAGACTCTGAAAATGTTGGGGAACACTGGTGGCGATAGTTGAGTATAATTTTATGTTACAACCCAATAAAATGCATCGACATTTAGGAAATGTACTTAGCAGAGAGCTTATTTTCAGAATGATTAACAAAAACGGGACATGGATAAATGACTCATTCAAAACTTAACACAGAAGATTTTAATGTGATAAGGTAGAACTTTATTGATGAGCCTTCAAATTCTACATTGTAGCTAAACTTTAAAAATTACCGCTACATTGAATTTTTATTTGATCAGAGAACAATAATAACAGTGATATGGGAAGGTAATTTTTGTTGTTTTGTTGTTTTGGGATTTTTCGTTTGTTTGTGTCTTGGTTAGGGTTTTATTGAGGTGAAGAGACACCACGACCAAGGCAGCTCTTGTAAAAGAAAACCTTTAGTTATAGATGACTTAGTTTCAGAGGTTTGGTCCATTACTATCATTGTGGGAAGCTGGCAGCATGCAGGCAGACATAGTGCTGGAAGAGACAAAAGCTCTATATCCTAATACAAAGGTAGCCAGGAGGATTCCATACTGGGTGGAGCTGGAGCATAGAAAACCAAAGCCCCCCCCCCCAAACCCCCAATGACACACTTTCTCCGACAAGACCACACCTTCTATAGTGCTACTCTCTGTGAGCCAAGCATCCAAACACTTGAGTCTATGGAGGCCAAACCTATTCAAACCACCAGTTTGTTTTCGTTTTTGTTTTTTGTTTTTGTTTTTTCCAAACAGGGTTTCTCTGTGTAGTCCTGACTGTCCTGGAACTCATTATAGACCAGGGTGGCCTAGTACTCAGAGATCCTCCTGCCTCTGCCTATACTGGGGTTAAAGACATGGGCCACACCTTCATGTTTCATTACAACACTTTTCACTCTACCAAAGACAGATCTGTATCAGACCAGATCTCCTTTGTATAATTTAACTAAAACAATACTTTATAACAAATTGAATGCAGAAGTAAATATGATATTCCTAATATTTTTAATTAGGCCAAAAATTAAACAGATTTATAAAGTAATGCCATTTTTCTTTACTAGATCTTTTATTTTTGAAAAAATGGTTAATTCTAATTTTCATAAAATATTTTTGTTCACTTAAAATAGAATTATAATTTACTTAGTCAATATAATTTAAAATTTTATCAAGATTAGTTTCAAATACATAAGCATTTATATCGATATATCAACAAGAACTCTCCAGGGTCTTTCTTAATTTTAAAACTTTATTTATAATTGTGTATATGAATATATGTGCACTCGTATGTGTATGTATGAGATATGGATATGAAAATGTGGGTGCTCATGTGTCCATGCATATGAAGATTGAAAGATCTTCCACAAAGGTCCTGGGAATTGAACCTAGGGCATCAGGCTTAAATGGTAAACCTTTATGCCCATAGTATCCTTTCATTTATATAAAAAAGAAAAGTTAAGAAGATATCTATATATCTATAGATATATAAATAGAATACACATATATAATCATTATTAACATATGTTGTGTTCTATAAAAAGATAAGGGGAAAAGGAATATGTGTGGTAGATGTGCAGTCAGGTGTGGGGGAGGGGAGGCCCCTCTGGTTCCACGCTGAGCCATCCCTTCCCCCTGAGGGACTAGCCACACACAGTATAGTACAGAATAGAGAGAATCAGGGCATGGGGAGGGGATCTGAGGCAGTAGAGACAGAGAAAAGCAGAGAGATAAAGAGAGAGAGAGTAGAGGAGTAGAGGCCAGCCATGAGCAAGTGGGGAGGGGGGAGGGGAATGGGGAGGGGGAAGAGGAAATGGGGAAAGAAGAGGACCAGAAGAAAGGAGACAGAGCAAAAGCAAGAAAGCAAGAGAGCAAGAGAATGAGGAGGGGGCAAGCAGCCCCTTTTATAGTGAGCCAGGCACACCTGGCTGTAGCCAGGTCACTGTGGGGCACAGCCTAGACAAAATGCCAACATGCATTGCATATACATTTAGAGGTACATTATGAATAAGGACGTTTATATCTAAGAAAGTGGTCTAGAATTTGGGTAGATTAGAGAATGACTTTTCTATGCACTATCTTTATGTACCTTAGTTTTCTTCTACAATGTTCTTAGGCTATTATGAAAACTATGTAATGACTTTATTTTAGTTAGTTTTTGCTTTGTAGATCAGGCCCAGACTCATCGAGATCAGCCTGCCTCTGCACGCTGAGCGCTAGGATTAAAGGTGAGCGCCACAATGCTCAGTTTGAAATTATGCAATCATTTTAAAAAGCAAAAATCATACAGGTAAGTGATAAACTACCCAATATTGAGTGAAAATTCTCAATAGAGCAGACAGGGCAACAGACCTTCAGAACAGTAACTCTGAGCTTCCCAGCACTGGCTTCTTATCAATTAAAAGAACAGTCTCCTCTTGACTTCAGTTTCAGTTTTTAACGCCAGGCTCAGTAAATAAGTACTTTTTGTCCCGTTTCCCATCCTTTTGCAAACATTTATCTTTTCATGAGTGTGAACCAATCTTACTGGCAATGATTATTTCGTTAAAGAGAAAAGACAGAAACCTCATAGGCAGGAACTGCCGTCGGACCTCCCTCCTCCCTGGACTTAGGTTTGGAAGAAAAGATAAACAGAACGGGGAGGTACAGAGACGCTCAGTATCCTGTGCAGGGTGCCAGAAAGAACAGGGGAAAGATTCAAATGAGAGGAGACAAGAGGGGTGGGGGCGGTGAAGGGAAAACGGGGACAATGTGGGAAATAGAGTGGGGGCGTTGGAACTGGTACAGGCTCCAAAAGCCAGATGCTGAGGATGAGTGGGAAGGGGGAGAGAAGAGTAGAAACCCGAAACAGTCACCAAAAGATTGCTGAATTTGGCTCCAAGGGAGATGGGAAGGAAGCTTTGACAACAGAAATCCAGTAAGGCTGAGAAATGGAGTGGGACGTGCCACTTTGACAAGATATCAAGCATATTTTGACTGTGATGAGACTTCTTACGGGGGTAGACCTTTTTCTGGGTAGTTTGCTGGTGTCAATGACAGTTGTCCTTAACCTTTTGTCCTAGTCTTCCAACCCGAAATCAGAGAGTGCAGCACGTTCATGGGTGAAAGAGAGGCAGAAATGAAGACGCTTGCTTCTATGTTCCTTTAGCCAGTGAGTAGGAGAATGGGACGCTGAAAGAGTGCTTTATCTCATGGTCGTACAGCTGGAGACAGCACGTCTGTCTCTCCAACAAACGTCAGTCCAGGCACTTCTGACCCAGACAGTCCTTGACAAGAGGCACCGCACCCACCGGACTGTGGCCAAGTAGCTGTAGGAGGCAGGGAGTTCGCAGAACAGCCTCCAGACTCACTGGGGAAATGGAAAATCTGAGGGCAGAGCAAATCAGGACCAATGTTAGCAAAAGCGAAACTCACAGGAGACACACTGGCGCAGGAAATATGAGAGACGAGGGGAGGACGAGGAGTGAATGCTGCGACCTGCCCTGCAGAATATACCCAGCTGGATTCTGACTGCAGGATCCTCTTAAAATTCATTTTGAGGAAATGCAATTTACCCCGTGATGACAGAAAGTTTCAGGATTCTGTGTTAGCAGTTTGTAAATGCCATGAGAATCTCCTAAATGGACATCCACTCCAACTTCTATGCTTTAACCCGAACTCTGGAAATCAGAGGATGCCTGACCACAGATCTACTGGTGCCACACAAGGGGTACCCCCGTGTCACATGAGGCAGGGACAGAGCTGGCTTTCCAGAAGTTATTTCCTGATTTGCTACAGTAAGACACTAACTAGCCCACAGTAGATACTGTGACCAACATCCCTAGAAAACAAAAATGGGGAAACTTAGTCACAATCTTGGCCCAGGCTGCTGTTACCTTTTGTCTATGTGTTGACAGCCTATAGAGGAATTATTAATGGATTGATCCTCATGCTGGCTTGCTACTTATAAAAGAAGAAGCTGTTCTCAAGTGCTGAGAAAAAAAATGATAAAATAGAAAAATAAAATAAAAAAAGTTTACCCTAAAACTTTCTGTGGGAGTCATTTAATAAGGTCAACAACTTGTCTTTTGAAGTGTTAGGATATCTTGAGTGTTTTTATGTAAATAATTTTTTTCTCTTGAGTCTCACTTTATGTCTTTCTGACCTGTTCCTTGCCATGCTCTCAGCAGCTGGTGTCCCACCCTTTATGTCCCCTCTGATAATCTCTAATTGAATAGTAAATAGCTGAGCATACAAAGCCATGGGCAGGACAAGAGGAACAGGTTCTGAGTCAGTACAAGAGAAAGATGGTCACCTGAACTTCGGCCGTCTGAAGATCTGAACTCCAGCCACCATAGCTGTCCATCTGGGTTTCAGTGTGTTAACTTTGCAGGGTCATGGGATGCTGAGAATTGATTTTGTCTTTTTATGTCTATGGTCTTGTTAACTAAGATGCCTGGGTGCATTCAGGAATAATGAAATACTTTCAACATAAATTGAGGAAATCCTGGGCAATTGTGACTTTATGAACATAAACCGTAGCAAAAACAGTTACAGAAAGGAAGAGTAGATTCTTTCTCCCATATCAAAACATTCTAATTTATACGTGTCTTAGTTAAGGTTTTACCTCTGTGAACAGACACCAGGACCAAGGCAACTTGTAGACAACATTTAATTGGGGCTGGCTTACAGGTTCAGAGGTTCAGTCCATTAGGAGCAAGGCAGCATCCAGGCAGGCATGGTGCAGTAGGAGCTGAGAGTTCTACATCTTCATCTAAAGGCTGCTAGCAGAATATTGCCTTCCAGGCAGCTAGGGTGAGGGTCTTAAAGCCTGCGCTCACAGTGACACACTCACTCCAACAAGGCCATACCTCCAAATAGTGTCACTCCCTGGGCAAGCATATTCAAACCACAACAATGTTTATTTTACATATCTTAAAAAATATAGTGTGTACCTCTGTAGCTGGCCTTGAACTTAGAAACTTCTCGCCTCTACCTTTCGAGTGCTGGGATTAAAAGCATGGGACAGTCTACCCCACCTATTTTACAATTTTTTTAAAATAAGAAAAACAAAGGTGATCTTAAAAACCCCACCAAGGAGTCCTATTATTAATATTATGATGTTTTAAAATCCTATATTTATATGACTTGTGTTTTGACACAATAGTTAAGAAACAGTAGTATTTCATTTTATAGAGAATCTTGTAAAGTCTCTACTTAATGTGTCATAAATATGTCTAGCCTTCTTTATCCAGTCTCTATTTATAGTTCAGTTATTGCATAACACTGTGAATGAATGAAATGGACACTCAGGTACACATTTGTTGGTCATTATACACATCAGTATATTTCTGCTTTTTACTTACTTTTATGAATGTATGTATTTCAAACAAATAGTTCTCTTATTAGATTGTTTTAAAATCTTAACATGTTGTTGGTTTTAACCACACTGTTCAAAATAAATTTATTTTTCTAGCAAAACATATTTCACCAAGATATGAACTGGAAGATAGATTTCATTTGGATGGAAATTATCTTGACAGCAAACTCAGTGAAAATACTAATCAAAGACAGCTGACAGTGTTTTGCTCACTCAGATGTCAAAAGCTTTTTTTCTCTTGTTCTACTTGTGAAAAATGAAAACTATCTTCCTTTCTCTATCAAAATAGTGATTTTTTTTAAAAGGCCACTCTTTTTCTCAATTACCCATGTCCCCCAATTTAAATAAAATAAAATGAATAGACTCCTTAATCTCCTTTTGAGAGAATGGTGACTCCATTGAACTAGGTTTATTGTTTTGTAATCTTTTCTAACAGACAAAGGTGTTAACTTTCAGTGCCCAAAGGAAGTGAGAAATTAACTACGTACTGAATGTCCAAGAAAAGGGAAATCCATTCCGCAAGAATCTTCACAATTATATTGAGAAAAATAACAATCTTTTACCCGCCGCCCTCCCCCACTCCTGCTTCTTTCTGCACTTCATGAGACACACAGTAAGGATTTTAAAGTCAGATTGTATCACTTATCAAATTTATTAACATTTAGTAGCATAATTATCCACTATAAATTTTTGTGAAGAGGAAAAGCAAAGTTAGATTTAGAAACCCAGTTGTAAATTTAAAATTCCTGAGCATTACAGTTTTAGAAGATTCAAGGTATCCCTGAGAAAGACCCCGAATGCAGTAGGTTAAGCTAACCCAATGGGTGAGACATGTCAGACAACTCGGGTATATGGGACATGTCAGACAACTCGGGTATATGAGACATGTCAGACAACTCGGGTATATGGGACATGTTAGACAACTCGGGTATATGAGACATGTCAGACAACTCGGGTATATGAGACATGTCAGACAACTCGGGTATATGGGACATGTTAGACAACTCGGGTATATGAGACATGTCAGACAACTCGGGTATATGAGACATGTTAGACAACTCAGGTGTATGGGTAACAGGCTTTTTGATTGCTTTCTCTAGAAGTCAATTTCTTCACTGAAAATATGAAATGATTAAAGGTTATAGGAAACTATCTCTGAGAATCATATAGGCCGCAACCCCTGTCTGGACTCTGAAAGAGCAGAAAATGCTGGGCTGAAGAGCTAAGGGCTATAGGAAGCTATAATTCCTGATACCGGCTCTCTAACATCCAGCGGTTACAGGGGTGAGTTCCGTCTCACTTTCATGTTCACAATAGTGGGTTTTGTTTCCTCCTTTGTAGGAACCCCCTTTCTCTGACGTACAGGAACAATGCTTGAAATAGAAGCAAAAGCAGAAACTCAGGGCCATATAGGAAACCCTGAGTGAACCTGCACCCTACACCCTTGTAGGCTCTCTACTGTTGTGAGTCATGTGGGAGGAAAGGTATTTAGCAATGTGCACTTCCTCACACGAGACCATTCTTAAGTGAATGCTCTGTCTGTGTTAAACATTCAGGGCCAGATTTGAAAGCAGAACTTCCCTGGGAATTTTCCTTACAAACTGCTGCCACCGACTATCAGAAGGTCAATTGAAATTTTTGTTGTAAATTACCATCAATTTCCTAATTCGGAAAACTAGTCAGGGGGCCATCACATGAAAAAGGTCTAGGACTTGGCTTGTAGTAGAGACAACTTCTTAAGGAAATGAATCTGCCAAAGGTTTATTTTGGGGTGACTACTTCAAGCCCACCCGGGGTAGAGGCTGAGCATCCTGTAAACAAGATGCTTAGCAAAGACGTTTTGGATTTTTTTTTAAACATTTGCCTATGTGTAACAAATGTCTTAAAGATGGAACCCAAGTCTAAGTACAAAATACTTGATATATTGCATATGCACCTAATACCTGGAGTGTGGAGGTAATTTTATACAATTTGTTCAGGATATCTGTTTTGCCTGAAATCTATCACATGAGGTTAACTATGAAATTTTCCATTTGTTGTGTCATTTCGACACTCAAACGGCTTTGGATTTTGGCTACTTACATTTTGGGCTTTTGAGGTTAGGACTGTTAACCCTACAACACTTATTTTGCTTGTAAGGCAATGGATACACTGCTCCGAGGGCCACAACCAATGCTCAGGAATCAGCAGCTCTCTGCAAGGCTGCTCCAATGCACCAAGCTGTTGGAATAGCCACAGCTCTGATACTGAGTCTGGAACAGCTGGAATCACTAAGAAAATTACCACAAGGTGCAAAGGAAGCTCATTTTAAACCATGAACCAGGACTATGATACGCAAGTGCAGACATGCATATATGCACATATATGTGTAAATACTGCCTAACAAGTCTCAAAATTATATGTTCAGCGTGTTGGATATGGACTGAGATTTTTGAGCTTTGATTGGGTTGCTTCGTTTGTTAAAGTAGTGTGGGTTGGGATGGGAATATGATCAGGAGCAGGGTGCTTGCTTAGCATGTACAAGGTCCTGGGTTCAAATCTCCAGCACTAAAGAGAAAGGAAAGGATAGGATAGGAAGAGGAAGAAGAGAAAGAGGAGGAGGAAACCTCTCAATTTCTTACTTCTCATCATAAATAAGAAATGGGGTATGGTGGCAGACAACTCATCCTGGCAGGCAGAGGCAGGTAGGACCTGAGTCTAAACCCAGCACGAGCTACTTAAGAGTATTCTGTCTCGCCGGGCATGGTGGCTCACGCCTTTAATCCCAGCACTCGGAAGGCAGAGGCAGGCGGATTTCTGAGTTCGAGGCCAGCCTGGTCTACAGAGTGAGTTCCAGCACAGCCAGGGCTATACAGAGAAACCCTGTCTCGAAAAACCAACCAACCAACCAACCAACCAACCAACCAACCAACCAACAAACAAACAAAAAAGAGTATTCTGTCTCAAACAAAAACAAACAAACAAAAAATTATGTGGACTCACTATATTGACTGTTCAATCCCCAGATAGTTTTCTGTCTATAGATTGGGACGCATTGTCTGAAGTTAATTACGAAGAGTATGTTGCCTTAGAAGAGTCTAGAACAGATGTGAAAGGACTTCCTCACAGTACAGAAGAATGTTTGGGAAGACAATTAAAGAAACAGTACAGCCACTCTGGAGGCCATTTGTCCTCCAGGGAGCTCCTGACTTTTTCAGTGTTGCGCTGCATGTTTGACAGATCTTCTAGATCTACTCTGGCTTCAGCCAGATATGAGAGTTAAGAGATAACTTATATAACACATCACTATTTTATGAGTTGCTAAGGAAAAAAAAAAGCTTATAAGTGCAGAGTTCCATAGATTATAACACATTTAACAGAGATGTTTAAATATGAAGACAAAATTATCTGAGGTAGCGACTCACACAGGTGATAGCTTCAAGCCTTCTAGGTTCTATATACTCTCCTTGACGAGATGCTTGGGGTTCACTTTATCAATGGAGAAAAGTATCAGGGATTATGTTTAATACACTTTATTTCATTTATTTATTTACATCTCAAATGCTGCCCCCTCCCAATCCCCCTCACAATCCCCCTCCCAGAGTCCCTTTTACTACCCTCCCTCACCTTCTCCTTTGAGAGGATGCCCTTTGAGTTGATAACCCCCAAATCTGGCACAGCAAGTCTCTGCAGGTCTGATGCCAGATAAGGTAGCCCTGTTGGGGAACAGATACCATTGTCAGGCTACAGCTTCAAGGAAAGTCTCTCCCCCTTTTTAAAAATTCAACATTTGCCCTTTCCAGTTAACAGTAATTATCATTGTTTTGTGGCCCGTTCATTTTTAAAACATCCATCTTCTTTCCATTCCAGCTCAGCAATTTACTTGAAAGGTGCTGCCTAGCTGATCTCAATGGTTGTACAATCCTTTTAAGGGTTCTTGTCACACCACCTATGGCACTAGGTACAATAGCAATCTAACATTGCCTCCTGACACTTGTGGCTCTCTTCCTACCAGTAACTACTTGGGAGAAATAAATATTCAAGTACACACACACACACACACACACACACACACACACACACACGCACATACACACACACCACTGAGATACAGGAAGGAATACGTGAATAGCAAAGCTGTTACTACTCATTCATGAAGGTGGATTCATCGCCATGAGATGAGCTGAAGGGACAGGGTGCTTGGCTATAATAGACACTGATCTGCTCTTTGAACACGCACAGCAGCTACACGTTTAGTGCACTTTCAACCATTACGGACTATTCCCAGGCTCTCTGTCACACACTTGGCACCTATCCATAGCCTCCTCTGCCTAGCCCAACCCTCATGACCTTCTTCACCTGCATCTTTTCCCTCCTCAGGCCTGTCTTAGGAGGTCCTGGCTTGCTCCTGCACTACCCTGCTCCCTCCACTGGGCCTTGGAGCCCCGAGAAGCTCTGTCCTGTCTTCTCCATCCAGTTATGCCCTTCGGCTGCTCACCTTTCTCTGCGTCCCATCACCTGGGACACTCCAAGGTGCCAAGGAATCTTTAACTCATTTATAAGGGGACAGCTACAGTTGGGGTCAATTCTTACTGTCTCAAGAAAATGTGTAAATACTTCTGGGGGGCGGGGAAGCCTTATCTTCCACTGAGGATAAACATACAGAGATGTTATTCATTGTTATGTGCTAGAAGTTATTCACAGAGCCAGGTTACCCTTCAGAGGTCATCTTTGACCCTTTAGAATATCTGGGCTAAAAGATCTCACCTCCCAAAAGGTTAGAGCCTCATCAGTCCCCATGGAAAGGCTGAAAAACTTCAGTTCTCTGGTGGTTTTAACACTGCTGCAATATGAACTAGGTTAGGTAACTCACATTATTTTTGTTTTGCTGGTGGTTTTAACACCACTGTAATATGAACTAGGTTAAATGACTCATGTTATTTTGTTCTGCACATTTCTCTTGAATTACAGGTTTCTTTATCCTTTCAGCCATGCTATGTGTGCATCAGCCATAATAAATTTCCTATGATCTTTTGTCATTGATACCACCCCTCCAATGAAGGGAAGATACCTTCTTTAAAGAAGGGAAAGCAACTGAGATTCATTTTCAAGGAATGAATGCAGCTACTACTTCATCTGCATTCAGGTTCCCGTATCTGAAAGGCATTCCCAATACCTTGAAGCACACAGGAGGGCCTCTTTAGAGCCCATTGCTGGAGCTTAGGAAGTTTGGCCTTGGAAGAGCAGAATGGACTCAGGAGACCTAGAAACCTCTGTGGAGTGCTGGTCTACTGACAGATGACGCAAGAGGCACAGGCTTGATTTCATCTCCTGGCTGTTTGCCACCTGGATGAGACTGAGTGGTTTACTTTAGCTCCATGCCTCAGTTACCACATCTGTAAAATGGGTTGTAAATGCTCTCCTGCTAGGGTTGTTGTGAAACGTGTTTGTGAAGGACTGTCTGAAAAGGCTCATGGTGTTTATCATCAGGTGTGTATGGAGTACTTTGGGGTGTGGCTTTTATTAGCGTTGTCATTTATAGCCTGTGTTCTAAAATTATGAACTATTAAGTAATTGTCATTAATCTCTCACAGCATTAAAAGGTTTACATGTGAAAACCCAGTCTGGGTTTCAGCCCCAGGATCAACAGTTCCTACAGAACTCATTTTATCTCGTTGGTTCTCATTCAGTATTTACCGTTGCCTTGTCTGGTGCAAGCACGGGTGTTATTATGAAGGCAATTCACACGGACCAGAGAACCACTGTGGGCACTTAAGAGGACTCTTTGTCTGGAGTACTTTGTAAAGCTTGCTGGGATCATCTTAGCTGTGTGTGCATGTGCATGTGTGTGTGCATGTGTGTGTACGTGTGCATAAGACCTCTTACTCCATCACTTTCTGCTGCATTTACTGAGACAGGGCATCTCCCTGATTCCGTTAGTCTAGCTAGCCAGGTCAACCCAGGGATCCCAGACTCTGCCTTCCGAGCAACAACAGTAAGAGGCACTCACCTCGAAGATTGTGCCTACATAATGCCTGCTGGTCATCGCACGTTCTGCCTCTAGAATAAAAGTCAGGCAGGCTGTGTCAGCCTTTCGGAAAATTGATCACAGCTCACAGGGAGAGATAGATTATAAAATGAAGAAGGTGTAGACATATAAATATCAAATGAGTGGTATGTTTTTCTTCTTTGTATGATTATTTCTAAATTTAACACACACACACACACACATTGTGAAACAAGAGTCACATAAAGAGGAAAGTGGGGAGGACTCTCTCAGTAAAGTGTTTGGTACACGGGGGACCCGAGTTCAGTTCCCCAAGCTCTCACTAAGGAACAGAAAGCAGAGCTAGGCTCGGTGCACGCTTGGAACCCAGCTTTGGGAAAGCAGACAGATGGATCCCCCGGGCTCGCTGGCTAGACAGCCTAGGCCAAGTGGCAATCTCCAGGCCAGTGAGAGGCCCTTTCTCAAAACCAAGGACGATAGTGCCCAAAGAAGACGGGTTCTCAAGGTTGGCCTCTGCTCCCTTGGTCTCTCTGTGTCTCTGTGTGTCTCTTTCTCTTGTACACACACACACACACACACACACACACACACACAATTTTAAAGTGACTACCATTCAAAATTTTATTCACTTGAAGTTCAGGGACTTTTATGGCAGTTCTTGACACCAGGTGTCAAGTCATCTTGGCTACTGACTTAACTGTGAAGTGAGAAGAGAATTACAACGCAAGTAAGTAAATAAGTTATTTTTTTTAAAGGAAAAACATAAAGGAAATAACTTAATCAATAAACTAAAAGAGAAGAGTATTGCAGTGAGATTCTCTAGGTGTGTGCCTTGCCTGTGTGTGTGCCTGTGTATGTTCCTGTGTGTCTGTGTGTGCCCGGGTGTGCCTGTGTGCTTATGTGTATGTTCCTGTGTGTGTCTGTGTATGCCTGTGTGTGTTCCTGTGTATGTGCCTATATGTGGCTATGTGTGTGTGTGTCTGTGTGCCTGTGCCTGTGTATGTGTGCCTGTGTGTGCATGCAGGTGTGTGTTTCTGTATGTGTGTGTGCCTGTGTGTGTGTGCCTGTGTATGTGTATGTGTGTGTGTGCCTGTGTATTGATGCCTGGTAGAACAATAACTTAATATTTTCTCTTAACCTGATGAAAGCCTCTTCAATGGAAGATTGCTAATGACACTCTTGCCTGATTACTGAGACCCATACACATCCTTCAGTACTTAACAGTACCGTTATTTACTCTAGAGGAAAAGCATGCTTGTCTCCACAGGGGTGGATGGCATAGCAACTTCATGGCAAACAGCTGGATCTCCTGTTAGGGATAAGTCTGCAGTACCCCTAAACCCAGATGCCCAGAAAAACCAAACACATAGAAAATCATCTTTAAAACCGTTTTTAAAAATTGACCTTGAGAGCTAGGCATGGTGGCAAACACCTTTAATCCCAGCACTCGGGAGGCAGAGGCAGGCAGATTTCTGAGTTCGATGCCAGCCTGGTCTACAAAGTGAGTTCCAGGACAGCCAGAGCTACACAGAGAAACCCTGTCTCCATAAAAAAAAACAAAAAACAAAAACAAAAACAAAAACAAAAAACCAAACCAAACAAACAAATAAAACAAAAATTGACCTTGAGAAACAGATACCTTTACTAAAAAAGTAAAAATTTGGCACCATCCTGAATTAAAATCTTAATTAGAAGTCATGTATGGAACATAACAATGTGCTAAATAATCACTCACCACCAAAGAACAAAAATACCCAACCACTGACTCTTACAGAGCCCAACTCCTTCATAAAGATGGAAGACAAAGCCCGTGGTGTAATAATGAGGGCTCTGAATTTTACACATTTAGATTCCAAGCAGCAGGATAAGAAACCTGTTTTCCCAAACTGAAGCCGAGCCCTCTGGAAGGTGAAGCTTGCTGGCCAGAAGCCAACAGACTTTGAACTTGTGGTTAGATCTCTGTTAAACTATCCTGCAAGTCAGAGGAGGCACCAAGTCTGATGACTTCTTACCGACTGGTGGGTGGGCCACACCCCTTGTGGGTTAAAAGCTGGTGTTGGCTGAGAGTAAGAGGCTCTAGAGGAGAAGCTGTGTTGACTGATGGGGTGTGTCTGGGCCATAGAATATTGACTTGCTCCTTCGATATGCTGGTCCCTTTCGGCATCAGCATCTCATGGTACAGGAAGTAGCCTGCAGGTTAATTATATAGTTCTTTGCTCTAATGAAGTTCTATGATTAGGCTCTGCCTTTTCCTGCCTCTCTGAGCAATATTTGTCTTGAATTACAAGTTACATGTTCTGTGAGTCATTAATCTTTCTTAATCATTTCTTTTCATACAGAAATCCATGAATAAAAAAACCCCACCAACACGCTACCCAAGCAATGACAGATGTTGGGGGGGGGAAGCTAATGGTTCATTTGTAGAGTTTTCAGAGGTGGGACATAAGGAAAACACTCGGTCTACCTTTAGTTGAAGGAAAAATGAGTTTTGCTCTTAGAGGATCACTGTTCATGGAGTTAGGAAAGTGAAGTGACTGTCTTCATGTAGATTGGCAGGGAAGAGTCTCGATGAGGGCTTTCTGTGAGGTTGTCTGTGGGAGATTATAATGATTATGTTAACTGATGTGGGAAAAACCAGGCTAAAAGTGGGTGACATGGTTTCCTAGGTTCGGGCCCTGAGTTGTGTGAGCAGAGAGGAAGTGGGCAGAGCAAGAAGCAAGCCTATGCCTTCCTTCCCCTCAGCCCCTGACTCTGCATGTGATGTCACTGCGTCACATTCCGAAGATCTTAACTTTCCTGCTCCAATGAGCAGCAGCCTGTTACTGAGAGCTAAAATTAACTCCTTTCCCATACGTTGCTTTCAGTCAAGGTATACTTTATCATAGCTACAGAAATTAGACTAGCACAGTGAAGTTGTGTACTACATCATCAAATATATATATATATGTATTTATTTTCTATTAATTTTGGAATAGGCATAATAGAAACTAAATTGTGGGTCTTTGTGCGGGCTTCCTGATCATCTAAGTTCAGATGCCAATAGCTTCAATGAAAGTAGAGGGACCTATTTTTCTTGATGTTTTTTTAATTTTGTAAGTCTATTGGTAGAAAATTTATTGGTGCAAAGTCTTTCTTAGATATCTTTAGATCAAGTAGTTTCTAACTTCCTGCACATACAATATCCACAGTTGATAATTATAAAACCTGGAGTTGCATTATCGTAAAACCTAGTATTTCTATGCATTGGGTACAAAATATATATCTTTTTAGTTTTAAAACTTTAGCCTTTTCTAAAATCTTCCTATTACCAATATATAGAGATCTAGTTGTATGATCTTTAAGTATAGATTTTGAATCCTTGTAGATATATTTATTAAGCATTTGTTATTGCTAGCTAGCTGGGCAGGGCATTGTGATCTCAAGGCATTTAAACTCTTTTGAGGCAGAAAGAAGCAGGTGGCACAGCAGTTAAGAGCACTGGTTGCTCTTCTAGAGGATTCAGGTTTGATTCCGGGTACTCATGTGGTTGCTCAGGACCATCTGTAGTCCAGTTCCAAAGGGTCCGGTGCCCTGTTCTGGTCTCTATAGGCACTAGGCCTTCTTCTGACCTTCAGGGATACCAGTCACGAATGTTGTGCACAGACGTATATGCAGTCAAAACATCTATACACATAAGTAAAAATAAAATTTAAAACTACTGGGGATGCTTGCAAGAGATAATAAGACATTAATATGATCAATGTGAACTTTAAGCAATGGATAATAAGTTTAGTAATTCATTAACTTCATTTTGTTTTCTGTGTGTCAGGGAACCAACTCAGTACCACAGAGTCTGTTTCTCCTTCCATCTCTCAGCTTCCCTGTTTTGGGGGATGACATTCTTGGGCAAAAGACAGATTTCAACAGCCCCAAACTCACTGTCATAGAAACAGGAACATCAACTCCTTAGTTCCTGCGAATGTCAGGGCTGGCTCTGGTTAACCATTCATAAGTCACATGTCCACTTTCCATTGCCTGCACTGTGGGATTTGTGACACACCATTCTCAGTGGTTATCTGATCTTGTGGACTGAGCTAGGGATGGGTGAGTCTCTGATCAGGAGGCTAGAGTTCAGATAAAAGGTAAGCCACACTCTTCTACAACCCTGGCATTACAGGGGATATAACAGGAGAGATGCCTGAGACCTGCAGGACTCCAGCCTTGCTTCAGGTCTAGCAAAGTCCATATCTCAAAGGAATGGGTTTATAGTGGTAGAACAGGAACAAGCAAATGTACCTGTACACACCAGATACATATTGTATTGACTAATCTTAGTTGTTGACTTGACACATCTTGAAAGAGGGGGCTTCAGTTGAGGAATTGTTCAGAGCAGATTGGCTTGTGATTGTGTCTGTAAGAGACCATCTTGATTGCTAACTGATGTGGGAGAGCCCAGCCCACTGTGGGCATTACCATCCCTAGATAGGTGAGCGTTGGCCACATAAGAAAGGTAGCTGAACGTGATTCTGGAAGTGAATCAGTATGCTGTATCCTTGCTTCTGGTGGTTTCAAAGAATGGGATATCATTGCAAAGACAGCAAAGTTGAGAAGTTAAGATAACACAGGCAGTGTGGTCCTGATGCCACCGAAGTGCTTGTTACGTTTTGGCTCCGACTTCTTTTAATGATGGGTTGTGACTTGATAGCAAAATTTTCCTCCCCAAGTTGCTTTTAGTCATGTTCATCACAACAATAGAAAACAAACTATCATGTGAACACACACACAGACAGAATATTTTAATGTAAAAATATGTTACTTCGACTTCTAAGTGCAGTGGTTATAAAACTCCAACCTCAGAGAAATGTTGTACAACTTTTATATTTTCTTTTTTTGGGGGGGGTTCCACGTGGAGAGGTTTATTGAGCGGGTGGGGGAGGGGGCAGAGAAGAGGAGAAAGAGATAGAGGGGGAGAGAAGAGAGAGAAGAAGAGGAGGACAAAAAGAGCAACTTTTATATTTTCATCTTGTATAAATAAACAAATATGTTTCATTAGAAAAACAAATATTTTTCATTAGAATTTATTCCTTCTTTGAGAAAAACATTTGCGCTTTTTTTTTTTTTGGAGGAAAACTTAGCTCAATTTATTTTTTGAAATACTGCCTGAATAACTCTTAGCATGGCAGGTCAGTTACATAAGCAGGAAATAAATTATCAGTAAACACATAACTGTGTTTTTCCACCGGACCAAGATGTTCCAATGGTTTCCTAGTAAATGAGTTTGCTTTATTGAAATATATTTCCATAAACCAGAGGCCATTGCTGGTCACTGATACCACAATTGTACCATAAATAAACCAAAAGAGAAGTACATAGAGTGAATACTGTAATAGAAATTTAACCTAAAAAGGGTCACGCATCAGAAAGTGAAGCACACTGTCTTTTGTGAGTTCACTGATTTTTCCAGTCTGGGGACTGCCTCGTGAGTACAATAAAACCTTGCTGTTTCCCTGTACTTCACAATGTTCACGTGTCTGTTACAGCCTTTATGTTACATATTCATAATCTTCTCATGCTCACCTCTTTGTGGAGGATTTATGGTTGTTGATATCGGTGTATTTTCATATTTGCATTCACACCTAGATTCTGAGATCATTAAGGACAGAGACTAAGTCACATTTTTCTTTCTATCCCTAGGCACTGTGTTTAACTGAGTAAAGAATAAAAACTAACAAATTCTTCTGTGACTCCCCAACTCCTGCTTATTGCTTTTGTCAGATTCCTGTGTTAAGTGCCCTGGATCTCAGTTTTACATTAACTATCCCCAAAGTATATACCTGCCTACAGAATTAGATTATGATTTATGAAGGGAGTGGCAGGAGTAGCAAATTGAAACAAGGTGTGGTTGGGAATGTCTGTTGACTTCCCCAGATAGATCTGTGGTGAACACACACACACACACACACACACACACACACACACACACGTGCACACACACACACACACACACACACACACACACACACCCTGAAACAACAAGAACAACAACAAGAACAACAACAACAACAAGAACAACAACAACAACAACAACAACAACAAGAACAACAACAACAACAATAATAAAAAACAGAGAAGAAAACTCAAAGGAAAGAGCTTTGACTGACAAGGCTGCTCTGCCCACGGTGTCTCTTGTTCTTTATGCCCAAGGCTGGCATGCACATTTCACAGATTTCCTGTGTCCTTGTGATGAAGTACGAAGGAGATGAGCTGAACTCTGACCTTTGCATTCTGGTCAGCCAAGTAGGGCTGGTGAGGAAGGCCCATGAATTTTCCATGTACCTGACTGACGGATGACTTTACTCAAAGCTCCTTTACCTCTAATTCTCTAGGTCCATACTAGGCTTCAGATAACCCTATGTATACTGAACATTAATGGGAATGGTGTGCCACATTTTGGCTTTTGATCCAACTTATATTCCTCAATTCATACTTAACATAGTTTACAAGACCTTTAGGTACTTGGCCAGCTAGCTAATATGTCTGATTTCTAATAGCCCTGCAAGTGGTCATCCATTAGCCATCAGTTCCTTTAGTCTGTACTAACTGTGGGAGTAGGGTAGATCATAGCTCATCTCCCATACAGGAAGGCACTTCTCTGACCCTGTACAGAGAATTGAGCGATGTGTCCAGCATGGCAGGGGCCGAGTGCCCTAACAGCAGCAAGGCTGGTAAGCAAGGTGTGCTGACAAAGCACCGAGCACTGTCGCGGAAAAGCCATAGAGATGTCCTAAACACCAACAGGGGCCCAACAGACGTCTGTCCTGGTCGCTTGTGTGAGTAAGAGGTGGTGGCCGGGGACTTGGAAATGTGGGCAGTGGTGAGGTTTCATTTGCTGGTCGCTTGTGTGAGTAAGAGGTGGTGGCCAGGGACTTGGAAATGTGGGCGGGGGCGAGGTTTCATTTGGTACCTTAGCTGCCTTTCCCTTTCTAGTATGAAAAACCACGATCAAAGTTTTAAAGAAAGAATGCATAATGGTGGGAATCCATCAGGAAGCAGGGGCTGGTGGACCACATCTTATCTATAGACAGGAAGCATAAAGCTTCCTTATATAGAAAGGGTGACTCTAAACCCTCGGATCTCACCGCCCATGATTTACTTTCTCCAGCAACACTCTACCTCCTAAAGGTTCCATAACGTCCCCATTAGTGCCATAACTGGGGACAATGTTCAAGTATGTGAGCTTGTGGGGATCATTTCTCAAATGAAATGACCATTCGAAGCAATCTCTTTGTTTTCACAGGCTGTGACATGTCGTTCCAGTCTCAGCCTGAAAGTGAAAATGGGGCTGGATTAATTTATTCAAGGGAGTGTCTCTTTTCCATATTGCTATTTAAGGAAATAGTAGTTGAAATATGAAAGCCACTGTAATGACAAGGTTCTGATATGCTAGTGGAAGTGTGTGTGTGTGTGTGTGTGTGTGTGTGTGTGTGTGTGTGTCCATGCCCACGCATTCACATATGTTTCTGTGAACCCACATTTTAGAATATGGTAAAATACAAGCCTACAAGTCAGAAGAGAATACTTCCTCCTTAATTTTTCAAAGATGATGGCCTTATCTAATCCAGTTTCTCTGCCATGAATTCTCTTTGCAGATCAAAACTGTTTCAATTTAAAGTAAATTTCTCTCAGTGATTATTTCAAAAGGTAATGCCCAACCCACATACAGTTTATACTTAAAAGCTGTTGCAAGTAGTGAATGCCATTTAGTGCTCTTTCTAAAATTGGACTTGGTACCTAAAACATGTACTTGGGCACATTCCCACTAACTTCTACTGTGAAAAATATACTGCTCTCCATCTACAGATATATTAGATCTTTCTCAAATTTTATTATTTGTTTCCATTTCTATTGCAAACAATTACTCATTTTACTCCAGGTAGTAGAAATATTTATTTCCTGTTTTCAATAAAAATGCAATCTAATATAATGTTGAAAGCATAAAATGCATAAAATATTTTTATTTGTTTTAAAATATTTATATGTTCTCTATTATTTTATCTCTTTCTTTTTTTTCCTCAGAGGCATGGGGGAGGTTGAGGTATATAGTCTCTCTGTAGCCTAAGCTGGCCTGGAACTTGTAGCTCAGACTAGCTTCAAATTCTGATAAGGTTTTTATAATGCAGTGAGAGTATGGTTTATACAGGGGGTGTATGGTGTATCATGATGCAGGGGGGGTATGGTGTATCATGATGCAGGGGGGTATGGTGTATCATGATGCAGGGGGGGTATGGTGTATCATGATGCGGGGGGGGGGTATGGTGTATCATGATGCAGTTAAGAACTGGGGGAAGACCCGTACTCAAACTTCAGCCCTGCTCCTTACTGGTTATGTAGTCTCATTCAGGTTACTGCAACCCACTAAACTTTAGTATTTCCATGTGAAATGCAAACTGTGTTTGTGGGCTAGGCATTATGAGACAAAATGTCAGCTATTTGTATCGTGATAGGAACTGAAATTAGACAGTTTTCCTATCCGGTAAAACTTCTCTTTTCCTCCCCCTACCCCCCCCCTCTCTGGAAGCCCAGCTACCTCTATGCATTTGCTGTCAGTCTTTGTAACAATCATAATGTCATAGGTCTTTGGAGCTAGACATCTCCCTTGAAGGTTAATCAATGAGTAGTGTTATACAGATGGGGAGATCAAGACAACAAAAATCTGAATAGTATGAAAATTTCTTTTATTCAATTTTCTCTACATAAAGGGTGGGATAAATCAAGTGTAAGAGTCATCTCATTTTAATTTAAATTCTTAGCATAACCTTACTCGATTCTTACTCCTCCCCAGGACTCTTCCAAAGAAGCAAGATGTTTAAGGACAAACATTTCTAGCCTCAAGTTCAGGATCTTTGATGAAAAAAAAAGAGCCACCACCCTAGATCTATGAGCTTTGGGGGACTTGTGGATAAGATCACAGGAAGGGAAATATAGTTCAAGTTTCTGTTCAAAGTATTGGTTTAAAAGAGCAAAGTAGCCTGAAGGGATGTCTCAGTAGATAAAGACACTTGTCACCAAGTTTAAACACAGCAGGACCCAGATAGTTAAAGGAAGAGAGCAGAGTCCCAAACATACCCCCAATAAATGTAATTTTAAAAACTGAACCAACCAGCTCTATTAAAAAAAAATTGTTCATTTTTGGATGACTTGCAATGATAATAAATTGAATACAAATCTTTCATATCAGTCACGTAAAAACTAAATCTTTAATAAGCTCTTAAAAGGTTCTAAATATTTGACAGCCTTCAAAACATGATGCTTAAGAATAAACATTATAAGTAGAAACATGCAGGAAAAGCACATTGGATTACACTGCACTAATGAACAACATGTATGTTGTCACAGGTCTTGGAGAATTAATCCCACCCCTCACACGCAGGCCTCAGTAGATACTCACCTCTTGATTGAACTGGTCACAAAATCACTCCTTACCCCATGGAATTTACTAACATTTTTCTCAAATATGTTTTTCATAAGTATAGAAATAGGATCATGGCTTTTTCTGTGTGGTATATAGACATATATACAAATGTAAATATATACACACACATATATTAACTCATGGAATGCTTCATTTGCAGAGTTTAGTTTATACTAATAGCAGCACCTTTCAAACTGTTAACTACAATTTCCATACCAAGGTTAAGTGGTTACTTTGTAAAAAAGGATCCATGATAAAACAGTGTCGATAAACACAGAATTGTGCAAAAACATTCTGCACATTTGCAATTCCAGGTTGTCTCTTCAGTAGCTCCTATGGGCCCTGAGAGATTCCGCATTTCTGATGAGCTCACAAGTGATTTGAGCCTGTTGTTCCAGGGGCCACACTTTGAATATCAGTTCCTTAAAACAATATTTATCAGAAAACAATGTTTCTTAATTACATACAGCTAATTCTTTAAGAATTGTGATTGGCTATGATAATTGCTTGATTTTAGATGACATCCAGTGATATCAAATCAAGTCCAAATCTCTCACATCAGCTTGTACTGACCCAAGGAATTCCGCATTAAAAAAAAAACAGTCTTTATTAATATTCTTTAAAGTTACAGCTGAATCCTTGCATTTAATTTAATATCCTATGTCTGTTTTAAAAAATCATTCTCCATTTAAGTACTACAAGTTAAAACCTGCTTTTGTGGCTTTGCTTTACTTCACTCAGATTATGTATTGGACATTTCTGAATCATATTTTAGTTCATGTCTTGGTGAATAATTTTAGAAATAAAGGAAAGGGTAGGAGTCTCATGAGTTCTATTCTCTTCTGTAGTGAAGAGTGTGTAAATAAGGTAGTTGACTCCTATAACCAAACGGTAGTTTTACTGGCAACTGTTAAGCTTTATATTATTGGTATAATATTTGTTGAGTATGTAATCACGATATCACATAAGAAATCACCCCTCTGCTTTAGACGTCAAAGCAGCCTCTCTTCCACACCCTCTCACCTAGCTACCCACCTGTCAGTCAAAGTCCTTATCCAACACCATGCCTGGCTCGCTGCCACACCGCTTCTCTTGGGCATGCCCTGTTTGCACCTACCTCTCCATCTACAATGCATTCCTTTATGTTAATGTGACAATGTTTGTGGGTTTGTTTTCCTTTGTAGGTTTTTCAAGAAAAACAAAGTTTATCCAGGTTTAATGTAGATAGAAGACTAAATTAATGTTGTTTAATAATAATAAAATCACATATCGTTTTAGGATTTTTCTAATTCTTCCCTATGCAGGCACTAAACTCTGGATCTCCATAAAGCGGCATCGGGGCCTGGTGTGGTAGTAGTGTGTGTGTGAGAGGAGAATGTAGTATGTAGGTACATACATATGTAATGTATATAGTGCAGGGGGAGGAGCATGCTGCCCGGAGGCCGAGAGCTGTCCAACCTTGCTCTTGAACCTGACAGTCCTAGTCTCCACCCTACGAGGGATTCCTTCAGTCCTTTCTGTCCTGGCCAACTGCTCAATTTCTCAAACTGTCTACCCTCAGTCTGGTTCCTAAGCCAGCATGTCTCTCCCCTTCTAGAAATGTCTTTAAGGTCTGGCCTCCCCTGATTTGTCATCTGTAATCTCACTGCACTTGATCTTGTATGCTAGTTATTAATGACCGCGGGTGATGTCACCTTTGGACACAAGGCTCCCTAGAAAAATGAGGCTCCTAACTGATTTACCATGCCATGTTTCACCAAAGTTCACGCAGGGTTGCTTAGTGAATATTTCATGAAGGAGCGGGTGGCCTGTCTGCACTTCTGAGTAGATGAAGACGTTGGGTGTCGCGCTTTTATGACTGGCTGGTGAATTTGAGGCTAAGAAATACTGCTGACTGTCAAGTTCTAAATTGACTATGTTAATGGCTTACTATTGATGAATCTTTTGCAAAGCAGTTTCCCACATCTCCATTTTAGATGGTAGCATGTTTACATCTTTCTGGAGTACAAGCTACTAAACTGATGTGTCTTTACTCTGATACAACTTATTCCTTCCTCTCTAAAGGGTTCTTTCAATTAATAATTAATGTCAAATTTGCAAAGAGCCATGCAGTGTTGTACAACTTCTCTGCTGGCCATTTCCCGATTGCCTTGGCTTTCAGAGCAGGTGGCAGTACATCAGCAAAGTTCCTGCTCGCCCTTTCCTAGTTCAGAAAGCATTGACAGCTTCTGTTGTTGCTGCGGCTGCTGCTCATCCCTTTGCTTTGCTCCAAACACCTTGAGCTCCCCACCCTTGTATTAAAGAGAAGCGAAGGAAAGAAAATGGCTTGGTGGATAGCTCGGAACAGGAGCTGGAGAACTGGCCTGAAGCTAAAGACAAGGGTGATTTTTTTTCTTAAAACTTTATTTCTCTTACACACTTCTAAAATTTTTCAGCTCCCAGTAGCTTTTCTGGAAAGTGCAGGACTTTGTCCAGCTAGACCTAGATCTAGTTAGCTCCTCCTTTCCCTACCAATATCAAAATGTTTGCACATGTAGGGTTGCATTAACATTCCTTCAGTTGTTGATTTAATGTGCCTGGCCCTTGAAAGCCAGAAGTGGAACTGGCAAGCTCACCTTAAGGAGCTGTTTTCATAAATACAAAGTGTCACAACTCAGGGGCAGTACAGTGGTTTCTTGCCTGACATACAATGAGCTCAAATGCTGCAGAAGGGGCTTTTATTTTGACAATACGAATAGGGTTAACAGTACAGAGTCTTCCCACACACTAAGGTCTTCTCTGTGAAGTTCCACCTCTCCTTACCCACCACCTCAGTCCTGCCACTGCCAGTGTTAGCCTGTAGGTTAGGACTGTGGCCTTCGGCTATCTGACAATTGAAAATGAGGCTCTAGATTTAGGACCCTTGCATCTTGCTTTCATTAAAACAAAAGCAAAGCACTAAGCGCCCGTCTGCTGAATGGAATTTTTCTTCCCTAGGAGACAAGAGCAGTTTGGCAGACAAATGTAAAATTCTACCTTGCGCTCTGAGCCCTCCGGAAAGGCACCCTTTGATTGGTACTGACTCTTGCTGGAAGCCCACTGTGGTCTTATCTGCTTTTGAAATGCTCCTTCCTTGTTGATACCCTCCTCAGAAAGGTCCCACCCCTGCACACCCCTCTTCTCTCTCACAACAGCTGCTCAGGACTGAGCCCCAGGAGAAGAATCCCCGGGGTAGGGGGCTCCCCCCTACCTAGCTTTCCTTTGTTGACTTGGATAGTCTTGCTCCAGCAGGAGGCTTTAGACGTGGAGGAGGGGGAGGGGGAGGGGGAGTTGTCTGTACTTTCTCCTTAAAGACCTGGGGAGGGACCCATCCTTTCATTTCTAAATATCTCTGTTGTAAAAGACAGTTTGCATTACAAAAGGGATAGATACTGAGGAAGCTAGGGTGCAGGCCTCTTTGATTTGGGGACTGTCTTTGCTAACCAGAAGACAGCAGGGTTACCAGTGCTGTCTACCTTCTGTGTTATTATATACATGTAAATAATCTAATTTTGTAAGGATGGGAAACTACAAGCCATTGCTTTCTCACTGTCCAAGAATCACTTTGCTTCTTTCTAGGAGAAGCTGAACTGTGAGATGAATGGAGAGTGTCCTGTGGCTTAGGTACCCTGGCCGCCATTCTGAAGGCTGTCTGGTATGTGTGTTAGGGATGTAGTCCAAGAGAAACGCTTATCTTGCTGCTTGAAGACTAGAGTAAAATGAGGAGGGCACAGGTATCCAGAGTAAGGGGGAAATAGTATGCCCTGTATCTCAGAGGCATGCCTGTGATTTGAGAAAACAAAGATTTACCTTGTCATTCCCAAGCTACTGCATGAAGCT
Source organism: Mus minutoides (assembly GCA_902729485.2). Lineage (NCBI taxonomy): Eukaryota > Metazoa > Chordata > Mammalia > Rodentia > Muridae > Mus > Mus minutoides. The sequence continues at coordinate 896,665 of LR749749.1, read as the reverse complement.
AAATTCATTCTTGAGAAGCTTAGATGTCTGGGCTGCTACTCACTCTATGACCTGAGAAGGTGCTGTTTTAGAAACACAGTTAATTATTAGATTTGTACCAGGGATAAGATTTTTGTAAATTAGATTTATTTCCTGCTGGGCAGTGATGGTGCATGCCTTTGATATTAGCACTTGGGAGGCAGGGATCTCCATGAGTTGGAGGCAGGATAGGTCTACAAAGTAAATTCCAGGACAGCCAAGGCTACCCAGAGAAAATGGATGTCAAAAAAAAAAAAACAAAAAAAACAAAACAAAACAAAAAAACCCAAAAACAAACAAAAGATTTATTTCCTTACAAATTCACATTTTTAGTGTTGGATAAAAGAAAACACAAATAGCATAAACTTTAAATATGTAAATTAAAACCCATGAGAAAGCCTGCTCCCAACTTAAGAGTCAGAATATGTACTGCCATAGGACATGTGTCCCTATTAATAATTAGTGTGCTGTTAAATACTGCGTGGTGTTTGAGCATCACAGTATCACTACACACAGTGTATCATGTAGGTGGTAATACAGTATTATACACACAGTATATAATGCAGATGCTAATACAGTATCATCCACACAGTATATCATGCAGATGGTAATATAGTATCACCTCACACAGTATATCATGCAGATGATAATACAATATCATCCACACAGTATATAATACAGTATCATCATACACAGTATATCATGCAGATAGTAATACAGTATCGTCATACACAGTATATGACTCAGATGATAATACAGTATCACATATATTACTCTGCATTTTGTTTCTTCTTTCCAAAAATGTTATGTTTCTGATACCTAGGGTTTTGACTAAAACTTAGTTCTGGGCCACATGCTGAACTGTGGGAGGTCCTGTGTTTCATTGCCTGCACCCTGAATAAATAAATCTACAAATTATATTTTGGAGGAGGAGGATTTCAAGATAGAGACCCTAGAACCTTCCTCTCTTGCTTTAGAATAGAATCATTTCAAGGCAGAACTTCTAGTTTCCCTTCCAAGTGAAGCAGGAAATGTTTTAGGAAGAATTCAGACCATATTTTTACAATTATGATAGCACTAGGTCAGCCTTGGATTGTAAATTAACCTCTTCCTACTTAACCTCATATTCTTCTTCAAAAATAGTTTTTAAAATAGTAGAAAATTTCCATCTTTAATTCTCTCCAGCATATTTTTATTTTTAATTATCATATATATATATATTTATATGAATTTACTAAGTAATCTAAATTCTTACCCATGAAATGGCCCTGTTTTTTAAATTTTTATGTATGTTTGCAAATTATTTGCTGTCTTATAATTTTCATTGAGAAATTGATTGTGAAGAGAAAATGTTTATTTTGTAAAGCCCTTGAGAATGAGAATTCACTATGGCATATAGCTGTAATCTGTGTTGTAAGTCTGGTGAGACAGGCATCATTGAGTCTGAGGCCAGCCTGGGCTGTAAAGCAAGATCCTGTATAGATTTAAAAAATAAAACTAATAAATAATAACAATAATTAATACTAATAAATAATAATAATGATGATAATAATAATAGAGATGAGAAACCTAGAGGCAACCTGCTTGTTCGGAACCCAGCTCTTTTGTTTACTTCTTGAGTAAGTTATTTGGGAAGTTCCTCTAACACTCATCCCTGTGCTTGTCCACCTATTATATAGAAATGAGTAGCAATAAACAAATCAACATATAAAGAAAGAGTACATATACTAGAACCAGATGTTGAGCCATGATCTTAATTGTTCTTGTAACTACTTTTTTTATACATCACTACATTTTACTAAATGACAACACACGGTATCTTTCATATACTGACTAGGTACCTAAGACTATTTTTTTCCCCTTATAATTAAAGCAATACTACATTCTCAACATAGCTTTCCAAATAAGCTTCCATACTATCCAGTGCGATGAATTATATGAAGCATCAAACAAAAAATGTTATTTGGGTGTTGCCATTATAATACACTTGACTAATGAAAGTTTCTGCTTTTTTAGATACCATTATTAGAGATGCCTTATGCTCTTTCTCTTGCAAGTGGATAGATGATTTTTCCTCACAGAGTGTGATTTCCAGAGCCTCAGAGATCTTATACTAAGGCTTGCTGATGGCACTCATCATGAATGGGATAAGGATTAAGGTCACATCACATGATATCAGATTCTCCTTCAGTGAAAATGTAAACAGATGGTTTTCCCTCATTTATCAAATAAAGCAACCCACTCTTGGTTACCAGATTTTCAAAAATAAATCTTAAATAAGCCCTAAAACTTCAATTTCAGGTCATTTGATATGTACTTTCTTTAGCTGAGTATAGCTAATTACACACTTAAGAAACTTCCTGGGAAGGAGATAGCCCATGACAAACCAACCCTGAGATGCCATGATTTCTGAGGCCATCAATATTCAACAGTGCTTTCTTCATTGGTTAAGTTGCATTCAACCTAAGATGCTCTCTGCCATTTTCTCAAGCTGTAAGCTGGATACACTTTGTTTTTTCCAATAGCGTTATCACACATAGGGGCGTTTCCTGTATCCAATGGCTTTCTCAACTAATTTTAAGTCCTTGAATCATGGCAAAGCACAGGCTACTCATAACCTTCTTATGGGGATCAGAAAAAAACCCTAAGGCTACAATATTTGTTAAGTGGATATTGACTTGATTGATCAGTTGAAAGCCACACAGCAGGCAGTAGTGATCTAGACCTATAACCCTAGTATTTAGGAGGCAAAGGTAGAATGGTGATGGGTTCTAGAACAGCCTGTGCTATACTGTGAGTATAAGGCCAGTCTGGGCTACACAGCAATGTTCTGTGTTAATTAACCAAAGCCTGGAGATGTAGCTCAGTGAGAGGCTACTTATCTAGCACGTTCAGGCCCTGGGTTCAAGCATCAGTATCATAAAAGCAAAGAAACACAAATGAAACCTCATACCAGTTCATTCTAGAGTCCAAAGAGACAAGGCCCGTATTTTCCTCCAAATGAGCTGAGACCTAATAACAGGAGGGTTTTCTTTTCTCTTTTCCCCTTGACTATTTCCACAGGGCTCCCTGACACATCTGTGGCCTGCAGATGAAGTACATGGAGGATAAGTGCAGATAGATTTGAGATGTTTGGGCTTTGGTTCTAAAAGTGAGTGAGGACTTTAACCTGTAAGCACCTTGGGTTGTTTGTTTGTTTGTTTGTTGTTGTTGTTATTTTCTATGAATCTATGCAATGGTGTGTGTGTGTTGTGTGTGTGTGTGTGTGTGTGTGTGTGTGTGTGTGTGTGCTTACATTTATATACTGAAGACTGGAAATATTTCATGTGCAATGCCCAGCTCTGGATCTTGGTAGATTGTGAGAGAAGGTATCTTCCTAAGTCCCTACTGAGATGTGGGTGCTGAGTTAGCTTCCTGGAAGACTCCCACCACATCCAACATCCCATTTATGACCTTTTCCATCCCTTAAGCCCAGGGAATTCACCTTCACGGAAAACACCACCATCTACCTCATTACACAAACCAAAAGTACAGACCTCCCTGACACATCTCATTTCTCCTTCCCTGCTTCCCATTTCCAGACCCACTCAAACTTGTGGCCTCGTAAGGCCTTCCCCTGCTATCCACAACCACCAGATTGGTGGACTTTTTATTTTATTTTATTTTATTTTATTTTATTTTATTTTATTTTCTGGTCAACACACTACAGAACAACTGAGCTTTCTACATCTTCCAGGCCTGGCTGCAGCCTGCTCAGATTACAAGAGCAACCTCCTTTGAAGAACAGGGATCTGATACCATCTCTTGCTGTCTATCACTTTTAGAAAAACTAATTTCGGAATCTTTCACTAGGCCAGTGAAATCTGTTCCTATTCTACAGGATATTCTCATCTCCCTGAAAATCTACTTCATTCTTCCCCACCATGTCCTGTACCTGGGAAGAGAATGGGTTTTATACTATATAATTTCCTCCTGGATCTTTCCCTGCTGTGCAGCACAGACTGTGTCCAAATCTTTGCAGAATGCCACAATTACTATGAAGTAAGTTATTCCTGTAACTATCTTCTCATAGACATCCCTGCCTTCCACTTTGGTACCCAGGCACAGCTGTAGCTTTTCATTCTTGCTGTGCTAGGGGACTGTACATCCCTTGTTGATTATCCTTAACCATTTAGACACCACAATAAAGAGCCCTTTAATTAAACTGTCCTCAGATGGCCTCCAAGTGTGCCCAATGTTTTCTGCTAGGATCCTGGCAGACTGAACATCTACCCTCTCCTTGAGCTAGTCTTTGTGTTTCTCAGATACTCCACATCTTCTACCTCTGTCCAGGTAGTTGTCATTCACCTGAAAGTATCAGCTCAAATATCCCCATGGGTGATTTCCTGTCTCCCCAAATAGGTCAACCCATACATTGTGCTTTCCTAAGACTGCTTAATTTTCCATGCCTTTTGTGATAAGATAACAACAATCATGAAGCCAATTACTTAATTATCAAAGTCAAACATCATTCCAGTTCCTAAACAGGGAGCATGGTACACATGAAGGTTAGAACATACGTGAACTTCACTTGCTATTCCTTAACTATAAATAGACTAGTTCTAACTGTAATGTGGCGTTGACGGTATTTATCTATTATTACATGGGGTAGTGTCACATATACCAATCATATTTGGGACAAAGAAATTATCTTGGTGGGGGGGGGGTCAGGGTATTTGGCAAATATTCTTTTTCTTTTCTAGCATCCCTACTTGTAGCTTATAGCAGCTCTCCTCCCCAGTCAGTATCCACGTAGCAGAATTCTCCACCTTCTTCAGGGTTTGGCTCACACATTTGCCCCGTGAAGCCTAAGGCAGACCCTGTGTCGCAGCCCTTTGTGCTTTGCTCTGCTCCTCAGGAGTCTCACCGACCACTCTTGCTTTTTAGATTCTTATATTCTACCACCACCCTGTGTGTACATAGTAAAAACCACTTACACAAGGGCTTGCATGCACTAGTGCCTACCACACAGCAAGCATCTAGACACAACTTCTCAAAGAAAGCAAGTTGACATCTTTTTCTCAAACCTGGATTAGGCTATGCTCCTTCATTTACTTGAAGTGTTTTCCTAAGAACTAAAGATTCAAACACTCTCACTTATTCTTTTACCTGTCTGCACTGTGTGTGTGTGTGTGTGTGTGTGTGTGTGTGTGCACACGTGCACAAACCATGATGTGTGTGGAGGGTCTGAAGACACCTGCAGATGTTGGTTCTCTCCATCCTCCATGTCTATCTGATTCAACTCAGGTCTTCTCGTTTGGCCACAGGGCCCACTAAGCCCGCTAGTTCTGGATCAGACTTTTGATGTCAAAATGTTAAAAGAATTTCAGAGATCTTGAAGGTAATATCCTCTCATCCATACTTCTTAAATTTATAATTAAACAACGTGAACACGGGAAATATAAACTTGGGGTTAAATGCCTAGGACTTGGTAAATATTTTCTTGTGAGAGTAATGTGGGCAGGTGATAACGGCTGTCTGTGAAGCAGTGAGTGAACTATTAATCACTAGTTGCCAAGAAGCTAATTTCTACCTCTGCACTACCCGCAAGTCACTTTAGAAACAGCAGCACATAAAAAGCTAATTCACTGTGGAATCTAACAGAGAGAATGCCTCATGAACTTGTACTTTGGCCACTTGTGTTATTTTCATTATTTATATGCAAAATGACTAGTCAGGGCTTATTGTAAAATCATTCAGTAGTCTAAGCAACATTTTAAGTCCACATTTATTGGCTACTGTGTATCCATGGCTAGTCTTTAGTAACCAAAAGGTCCCAGCCAAACAACGTGGAAATGTCTAGCATACACCTGCCCTTAGATGCTTGACTATCTTAGTAACAATGTGACATCTGATTATTCAGATACCATGGAGCACCGAGTCTCATCTCTGTGAGTCCCCACCTCCAGGATACTGTCTCTGAGACTTTTTCTTCTCATAGCTATTCATGGGGAAACTCTGGGTTTGTTTTTGCTGTTGCTTGTTTGTTTGTTTAGGTTTTTGGTTGGTTTGTTTTTGTTTCTCCTTTAGCTGAGAAAGGTTAGAACATTTAATGTGAAACATCCATGTCCTTTTTGATCTCTATTTTACACTGTGCTTAACAAAGGAGCTGTTAGGTCTGAGGATGAAGGGGGAGCATGCGCAATTTACCCCATATTTCACCAATAAAGGAAATAACTGTTTATTAAAAAATACTTTCTTTCACTTTGTTTATACAGACCACCCAGAGAGAGATTATGAAATATTGATAACATTGAGCTAGACAAAAGAACACCTGGCCCTATAAAAGTCACACCCAAAGGGGTTTGTAAAAATGAATGAATAAAAAGAATGAATGAATGAAGGTTAACTGAACTGTTGTTTCTACCTGCTGGGAAAGGGAAGAGTCCCCAATGGAGTGACACTGGACCTATTAGCCCCTCCAGAGCAGGCCTCATGTGCAGGGTAATTGACACGACATAATGAAATTCTCTTTTGGTTTGTTGTTGTTTTGTGTTTTGTGCTTTTTGTTGTTTCTTTTTTAAAAAATGATCTTCTATTTGGTTATAGCACAGCAAGGCTTTTTTGTTTGTTTCTTTTTTGGGAGTGTTTTTTTTTTTTTTTCTTGGTTTTGAAGGGTTTTACTATATCGAGATTTTGTTCTTTTGTTTTTGTTTTTTTGATGAAGACCGTGAAGTTGGAAGGGTAGAAATGAGGAAGGATGTAGGAGGACCTGGGGGAGAAAAAGAATTCGATGAAAATATATTTAAATTTAAAAATTGTTTTATATACTCAACATATAATCAAAAGGAAATAGTACTGAGATAGGACCAAAATTTCAAAATAACTTCAAGTATGTAATCCATGCCTTTGTTTTAAAGAATATTCTTTTACTTTCTCCTTTCTTTAATTATATAGTACATTCTAAAGTTTGGGGGCTTTTTGCTTTTATTTCTTTTTAAAAGCATGCTTAAATGTGATTTTTTATTTGTCTATCTATCTATCTATCTATCTATCTATCTATCTATCTATCTATCTATCTATCTATCTTCAGTGAAAACCTAGCCACTAGGGCTAAGGTTAACAATGAAAGTGAACACTTAGAGACCGTGATTTGCTTCTCCTAAGCTTAGGACTTTCAGGGAAGTTAGTTTATGATCTCAGGCAGCTTCGCTGGGGTGAGGATGGGGGTGGCAGGTGCCCAGTTAGCCTTCGTTATGACATTTGTTTCACATTCCCACTTAAACAGCTAACCCTTTCCTAATAGGACTGGACTCTGGCAGCCACAGCTTGAATCACAGAGCTGTTCTTTCCCTAAATGGCCTTTTGTGTGTAGATAATAACCCTACTCCCTTGAATAGGGGTTTCTCTCACACATTGTAGTTAAATGCATCTCTGGGGAAACAAAGCCAAGAGACATTGCAGTAGAATACTGCAAAGGACCTCCTGCCCGAGTGGACTTGCTGACCCACTCCCTTGCGTTCTGTCTCACTTGTCTTCTCTCAGCACAGACACTGCAGACACAGGACTGGGGTGGCGTGAGTGTGGGAGTTAAGGACAAAAGCCTTCAGGGTTGATGGCTGCCTATGTCGTCCCAGTTCTGCTAGCCTCCCTTTGCCAGGTAACTGAGTCAGGGTCAGCCTAGTGCCCGTGATCAGAAACAGTTTCTTCAGGGGCCCGTGCTGCAGGGTCTTCCTTGCCTTTGGTCATGCTTTCTCCTGTGCGTACAGTCTAAATTTCCTATGCTACTGGACCTTGAGCAGCCTTGGGGACAATGAAAACTCTTCAAACCCCACCGTCTAGTACCATTTTATTGGTCAAGACTGAGAAAAATAAAAATGAACTTTTCCTCCCATGTTATACCAGAAATAACGATATCAAGGGTGGAGAGTGAGCCTCTATTTTACAATTCTAGGTAACAAATAGTCTTTATGGTTTATTATCTCAGGTAACAAAGCAATTGTAAGGCCTAAAAAAGAGTCCGTGAGTATTAGTGAAACCTTCCTACCCGAGACAGTTTGTTACCAGATATAGGAGTCATAGCTTGTACCACAATAAACCAGATAGTACCACCCAGCTTTAATATGCCAACTAAAGGAGTCCAATTTCTAGGGAAAAGCAGAAACATAATACATATCCAATATGGTCACATTGAGAAGAGGGATAAAGGAACCTAGTGACTTTTCAATTTCATCTTCAGGGATCCTGACATCCTTGAAGGTTGAAATGAGTTGAGACAGAGAGCAAGAGACATGTATAATTAGTCCATCAAGGTGTGGCCCTCTGCCCACCAGGGTGTCAGCTTCAAGTCAGTCCTTCAAGGACATTTGACAACTTGGGATCTTTGTCCAGAGCACAAGTTCCTCCTCTGGCTTCCCCCAGGGCTTCAGCCATTTCCTTCCTGCCCAGGAGATCTCTGGAGAGATTCTCATTCCTTCAGGTCCTCTGTTCCAATAGTCTGATAGCCAGAGAAGGGAACAAAGTTGTCTCTTTAGAACATATTCATTCCTTCCAAACAGGGTTGTTATATATCTCTATTCTTTGTTTTAACACTTCTATCTGTAGGGGAAATGTGTGGGAGTGTACGTGTACGTGTGTGTGTGTGTGTGTGTGTGTGTGTGTGTGTGTGTAACAGATATAAATAGTATACACATCGGAAGCCAAGTTAGAACACATTGATATGGTGCCAGATTCCCATGAAAAGGAGCCATTTCTACATCTCTTGGTTTAGTTACTTTCCAGGGGCTGGCATAAGCCACTTGATTGTATTGCTTTGATGTGTGGCCTCAGCATAATGCCTACCTAGGCTGGCTTCAGCCTTCTTCAGCTTTCCAAGTGCTGGGGTTACAGCCTAGTGCCATAATATCTCAGCACTGTCTTCATCTCAATTCTGACATCTCCCTGCCTTGTCTCTGAATGTTTTCTAAAGACATCATGATTAAGATCTGGCAGTTTTGTCTCCATCCTCCAGAATCGCTGGTTACAATTTGTTCCCATGGGTCTGATTTTATCCATGCTGGTGGGAGGTGACAAATGCCAAGGTCTTGGTGTTGTTAAACTCCTGTGGCCCAGCTTAAGGAAGTGAGAGATACAGGATACATGACCCCTATGTCAGGCACAACTCAAGCCCCGTTTGCTTGTTCTATGGGCAATGTCCCAGCCTCTCAAAACTATCCTTCAGCTCCTCACTGCTGTAGAATGTTAAGTTAGTTATAGGACTTGATAGATCAAGGGTAAAACTAAGTTAAAAGGCAAGTGATTATGTATGGATTTATAATTATTCTATGCCTATCAATATTTCGAAGGCTAACATAGTACAGGCGGTATCTGAATGTATAACAGAGCCAATAGAAATTAGCCTCCTTACACAGAACAATAGAGAAGCCCATTGTGTATTTAATTTCTACTTCTAACTCAGTATTTAAAATGTTTGGTTTAGTGAGATAAGTCTATAATACAATAATTTAGATATCTCATTAATTAAAAACAGTGGGGTTTTTTGTTTTTTGTTTTTAACTACATTCAGATTATGCAAAAGTGTGTGTTATACACTTAGTAACAACACTTAGTTTGTTGGGGCAAACAGATACATACCAGGTTTCGAAACAGCAATCATCCAGGTGGCAGATTTCCCCAGATGTCTTTTAAGTCCATAAGGCATTAAGAGATCTGCACTATATATACCACACGTGCAGTGAACCTTTTTGGAGGTGGTCAGGATTTATGAAGGCCTATCATTTCCCACTTTAAGCAGGTGCCAGTTGGTTTCTGGAGTCAGAGACTCAGAAATCAAAGTGAATATGTTATCTAGGACCAATTTAATGTGGAAAAAAACCATCATTTGTATCCCTTGCTCCTTTAGAAGATCAAAGTTAGGTACATCTGTGTGGATGGGCAGAGTCTCTTTATTACACTTTCCTCCCCATCATTCACACTCTCCATGAGTTTTCCTCTTTCTCATCCAGAGGGCTGCCACAGGGCTGTCTTGCATTTCTCCATGTTCAAGGGAGTTAACCCAAAGTATTCATCCCGACCCAGAGCAATGCTGTAGCCTGCTATGCCTATGGCCATAGCTCTGGTCAGACCTGGAGGCTAACCCTTCAGGGTATTCATAATGCCTAAAGTACAGATACATTGCTCTATATATTACCAGTCACAGACACATAGAGCTTTAAAAGGACTAACATCGTCTTAAAATAGCTGCTTACAAAGTATCGTTTAAAATACTTTCACACAAACCAATGCTCAAACAAACCTTAACTTTGTTAAGACACTTTTCTAAGAAAGCAAGAGCTTGAAATAGAGACATTAAAAACATTGTTAAGCAGAACATAAAATTCTGTTTTCAAAGTCAATTACAGAGTATTACTAAAAAGCAGAACAATATCCTTAGGAAAATGACATTTCTTTAGATACAGAAATTAGTTTTGGTCACACTGCCATCTTTATATTAGAACATTATCTTTTTTTTTTTTTTAAACAGATGGACCTTGTTTCGTTAGTCCCCGAATGTAGACGTTCATGGCTAGGGGATGGCGCACTAATTTTTTTCCTATGTTCTTTCATCTCAGCCTTGATGACAGGCCATGTGCTCCAAATAAATACCGCAAGATCCAACAACACAAATCATTAATATCTAAGTGTTAAAACGTCAGAAGGTGACGGGCGTGGTGGTGCACGCCTTTAATCCCAGCACTCAGGAGGCAGAGGCAGGCGGATTTCTGAGTTCGAGGCCAGCCTGGTCTACAAAGTGAGTTCCAGGACAGCCAGGGCTATAAAGAGAAACCCTGTCTCGAAAAACCAAACCAAACCAAACCAAACCAAACCAAACCAAACCAAACCAAACAAAAAATGTCAGAAGGTATCAGGCAGCCATTCAATGATGTGGACCACCTTATATTAGCTTCCAGGCCTCCAGCAGACAAATACTATACAGAGCTCACACACTGGCTTATGAACAATCGTCCACTCTTACCCCTATACGTGGTGAGAGCCCTGCCACAGCTCAGCCACCTCTGTGGGCAACGTCATGACGCTCCACCGCGAACAGTCAAAGCCAAGGAACCCGTGGCCATGAGAGGGAAAGGAAACGGTCTTCTTAGAGCCTTCCCCAGCTGAGAAGCAGGAATCCCCGCACAATTAACATTCCCTGGAAAAGCTTCCCACAGAGAGTCAATGTTCCTTTCCTGTATAAATATTTTATGCTAAAGGAGTGATGCCTCCGGTTCAAAGCCTGCCTGGGTCTGGCCTTGAGCAGAGCCTAGTTCTTCCTCCCTGCCGTTGCTGGAAATCTCGAACAAACTTAAGTCTATATTCAAACGTCTTTCCAACGCTGCTTTACTACACCAGCTAGTCCTGAGATTGTCTTCAGTGTCAAAAACTGCGTGTCCTGCTCAGACCTGAGTTATGGTCCCTAAAACTTCAAACCTCTCAGGCCGCAGAGAGAGGTGACAAAAGGGCGTGTCTCCTGTGTGTCTGCGCTCCAAAATGTCCAAAATTAGGTTTATTTTTTAACTTGAAAGTATTTTAAGACTTTTACGAAAACCAAAAGCTTAAACAAAAAAAAAAAAACTATTTTTTTTCTTTTTTTCGTCAACAATCAGAGTCCTAAGAATGTCATACAAAAACTGTTGTTTCCTGTTGCCAAAAGGCATTTCTCTTCAAGGAGACTGAGGCTGAAAGAGAAGCAGACGGAGCTTGCAACCATTTCTAGGTCTATCCTTTGCTCCTTTTCAAAAGGAAAACTGATGGCTTTTGATTAAACCCAAAAGACACAGAATAACGAAGATAACACTATTTTTAGGACCAGTTTTGTCCTTGAAAAATACTGTCAGCTCCTGTACCATGTGACCCAGCAAAGACACAACACCTCAGTTTTAAACAGTCAGCGCCTTGAAAGATCAATGTTTTCAGCAGACAAGTTTTAGTTCAGCCAGACATATAACTAACTGAAGAGCCCCGGACTAGGGAGGAAGCTAACGCTGTGTTGCTGGGAGAGAATAGGGTAGAAGTAGAAAGAAGAAGCAAGCTTCACAGTGGATTTTTGGTGCTGAGAGTCTCCCGATACTGCCGATAGCCCAAATACACATTCATAACCACAGTATTTTATTTAAAGCATATCTGAACGTGAATGTATATTGACATTTTCTTCATGGTCACCTGCCAGAGTTATACAACATGTTGCACGTAATTACAATGTTCTGTCTACAAACATGAACACAGAGTTTAATAATTCAATGAGCAGAAGTGCTACTACTGCCACTTGTGAACAATGTTGTTTTCATCTGAATTGTCTGCAGTGTACATTTATTCTATACTACTAAGACAAGGAGACGACCTTTAGCAGACCTGAAGGACAATGAGGACAGGCCTGTCCTTCATAGTCACCTTGGAGCCCCACCTCACACTTTCCATGCAACACACACAGAATGGAAAATACCAAAAGTGCACTTTCCCAAGACCCAAGTACACTGTGAAAGGAAGGAGGGTAGAGATATCAACCTTTGCCAAGGCCCATTAATGGAAAACGACTTCCTCTTGTCAAAAGAATAGAATCTTGCCTGCTTTTCACAGCTCTGATTTAAAAACTACCTCCCTTCTATCTTTTCTTAAGATACCAACCAAGATACCAAATATATCTGCCCTGCCCCTGGACACTTTTTTCCATCCTTTGAAGACCTTCATCCTTCCACATAGCTTTGTGCAGAATGCCACTCCTGAGACCACCCACTTTGCCTGTCTCTCAATGTCATCATCCTAAAGGTCTATTTCCAACTTGCACCAACAAGACCAAAGAAAAAGAAGAAACCATGATTCTCCCAGCAATACATTTAGATATTAAAATACATAATTCTATAATGTTATTTATAGCACAGTACATTATGTGGCAGCAGCTATCACAAAGCAAAGTTAGTCTATCTCAACACTGACGAAACATAAATCAGGGCAGGGATCTTAACTCCTCCTTTTTTCTGTTTGAAATAAGTCAACGGAACCCCCAGTGGCTGAAGGAACCCTGATTTTCCTGTCACACAGCAGATGCCACACATAGTTCAATAGAACTCTGAATTTGCTCACAAGAGATTTTAAATTGACAAGGCCTGCCCCATCAATAACATTCCTGTTAGATTATGGGCCTGTCCCTTTAAGACACCAGACATTCTCTAAGTCAGAGATCAGAGAGTCTCAGTTAGCCTAAGAGACCAAACCATGTTTCCTTCCAGAGCTGACAGGACCCTTCTGTGGGAAATGAAAACTCTACAGGGGAAAAGCAAATCCAAGATAGAGGAGACCTAACCGTGCCTTGCTCCTGAAGACATTGCCCGTGGAAACGGCAGAGGGTGTCTTCCGAGGTCCTAAATTATACTCAGATTCCCAGTGGCTCAGAGAACTTGCTCTCTCCTCCCTTGCTGTAGCCATTCTGTTTCTCTACATAATAGATCCAAGGAGTTCAACAGAAAGAGCCCTAAAGACATGGCCAACCAACCCCTGGAAACATCCCCAATGCTTCAAAAGAGCCTCCAAAGAGCAGGAAAGCAAGGCCAAGTGCCAAGACAGGAGAAACTTCCCAAGGGTTCCACTTTCTCCAGAATTCAAAACAAAATTCTGTTCTTGATTTTGCACTCTTCACCAAATAGAGGTAAAAAGACAGGAAATGTCACCGGAGAGAAGTGACTTTAGCTGCTGCTAGCCACTTTCCTATCCGTCTGTGGTCAAATGCTTCAGGCAACAGATATCCTCAAACTGTGCCTTTATGTCCCTTCACAGTCACTATATTGTTACCAGACCTAGATATGGATTGTAGCCTGTACCCCAATGAGCCAGATTGTACTGCCCATCCTCAGTAAGCTAAGTCGAGGAGTCAAAATATTAGTGAAAAGCAGAAACAGAAGATATATTCAATATGGTCACATTGAGAAGAGGGGAAAAAAAGAAACTCAGTAACGCTCCCAATGTCATCTTCAGGGATCCTGACATAAGGAGGTTTAGAGAGAAAGCAAGAGACATGTATAATTAGTCCATCAAGGTGTGGCCCCCCTGCCCACCAGGGTCTCAGCTTTAAGTCTGACCTTCAAGGACATTTGACAACTTGGGAATCTTGGTCCAGAGCACAAGTTCCTCCTCTGGCTTCCCCAAGGGCTTCAGCCATTTCCTTCCTGCCCAGGAGATCTCTGGAGAGATTCTAACTTCTTCAGGTCCAGTGTTCCAATAACCTGATAGCCAGAGAAGGGGACACAGTTGTCTCTTTAGGATATAGTCATTCCTGCCAGACAGACTAGTTACAAAATCACTACCCCCTCATGCACCCCTTGCTCATGTAACATCACGGTGCAACTTGATTAGAGGCTTAGCAGTTCTGCTCAGTGGGAACTATTCCTGGCTTCCTTCTCCTGCTCCTCCTGTAAGTCCCCTCCTCTGCATCCTATTTACTAGGTGTCTGTTAATTCTACCGATCTATTTCTTCCCACTCATCCCTTGGGTATTTGGATGGTTCGTTTAATTAAATAATGACCTGTAATGGGTTAATAATGGGCAGTTAGAGAGCTAGGGTATGGCCCTTTGAAGGTTCCCTCCCAGAGTGATTTCATCACACTCTTTCTCTCTGTTTAGTTTTCTAATGCTGACAGAGGAATCAAGGGCTCCATGCATGCTAGGCAAGCCATCTAGCACTGTGCCAAATCTTGACCCCGCATTCCTTCCTGGTGCCTCATTTTACAGAAGAGTATGGATAATGGATAATCTTCATACGTCAGCATATAGGTCCACAGCACTGAGTTTAATTATTTTTAAGCAAGGAGTCTACACAGGTAAGGAGACAATAATCTCAGGTAAATGCTGAACACCCCACATCTACGTCTGGCCTCAGCCCATGTGCGTGGGTATGTGTGTGAGTATACACACACACACACACACACACACACACACAAACACACACACACTCCCCACATTGGAGAGCAGAGACAGGCTAAACCTGGGGGCTTGCTGGCCTGTCAGCTCAGCCAAATCAGGAAGCTCTAGGTTCAGCCTCAAGAAAGGAAGTGGATAATCAATTGAAAAAGACATCTAGATCAGCCTCTGGCCTCCAGATGGACCATCATGGGGCAAGCTTACTCACATATACATACATACATGCACATGCACAGCATATGCAAAAGAAATTTTGAACAGATTAAGAGTGTGCTTCACTTTTTAAAAATATTTGTTTTAAAAATGGAAGAAAATTGAAAAGAATTTCATCCTATGGTGTCATACTTCCGTCACTTACACAGACAGTCCTTTCCTCTGAAACAAGTGAGGCCCAGAGCTTCTGCCCCTTAGCTTCAGGCTACAGCTGCAGGGGAGGAGAGTGATGGTAAGGGAGGACCCTGACTGCTCTGGGAACCTTTACTTCCTTCTCTGACAAGGTGACTTTTGACTCTACTGAGCCTGCGATTTAGATGTGACCTAGTTTCTGTGACCCATGTAAGAAACGGATAAACGATTAAAGCTTCTGTCTGCAAGATTGCTATGTGAAAGTTACTGCTCCACTCTTCTGCTTCCGCCTGCCCTGCCTCCTCCTCCTCTTCTTCCTCTCCCTCCTCTTCTTCCTCCTCCTCCTCTTCCTCACTTAAAAAAGTAACATGTTACTTTTTGGGGATGGCTGTTTTATGTAGCCCAGGATAGCCTGGAAGTCATGTAGCCCAGGCTGGCCTAAAGCATTGGTCTTTAGCCTCGACTTCTTGAGTGCTGGGATTACAGCTGTGCACCACCACACTGGTCTAACCCTCCTCTCTCCACGGGCCTCTGTCCTGCCTGTAAGGGTGTCACCGTGAGTTGACTCATTTGTTAGCAACTGGATCAGTGCTGATAGGCTTTGAACAAAAGAGAAGATTAAAATAAAGAAAGATTACAGAGTAGAGAACAGACACTTAGAAGTGGGTCACTACTATGCACCTGACTTTCTACACCACTTTGCCCATGTGGAATTCCTTCACAGCTCTTCACAGTGCATCTCGAAGTTGTTGTAGTTGCTAGATTTAATGTTAGGGTCCAGAGATACAGAACACTCAGGAGGTCAGAGATATGGGACAGTGCCTTCAGGAGGTCACAGTCTATGGGAGAAGATGGAATCACAAACAGATTAAATAACAAAATAACAGTTCGGTGTATTGATTCCACACGAGCTTCTGAGTGCATTAGCTCATACACTCTCATAGCAGTCCTGGGTGGCTCTCATTGCCATCACAGGCAACCACACTGAGATGTCCTGTATTGGTCAGTGATGGAGCCAGGGGTCAAATCCAACCCTGGCTTGTCCCTACGGTCTCTGATGATGTATTCTAAAAGAAAGGTATGAGGTAGGGCCCAAGCATGGGCTACTTCTGTAGGTAAGCTTTTGTGTTATTCCTGTCTTCCACACTAGCTAAATTTATTCTTCTTATGCAACGGGGTTTTAGTGATTAAATATCATAGCTTTCATAGATAGATCCTAATGTACAAGCCTGGGCTGTCTCTGGGCCTTGATACTGTCAAGCCATGAGAGGGAGTCTGTGAAAATCACTGCTTCAGCAGTTTCCAGCTCAAAGGGTCTGAACTTATTTCAGGTACATTCAAAACAACCTGACTTGGAGGAAGAGTGGGCTTAGGAGTCATTTATTTCATCAATCACATATTATGATCATAAGCAACCTGAAGAGTCATGTCGAACCAGCAACCCCCAGGTATCAAGGCAATAGCCTACACCCCCTCACTTCCTGAAGTTAAATTAGTGTCTTACAACTGTAAACACAACTGTCAGTTAAAAAAAAATCTGAAATGATTTAGGAATGCAGAACAATATAAAGTTCTGTTAAAAACGGAACTTGAGGAGGAGGGAAGTAAAATTTATAACCAGACCTGGACCTTGCATAGAGCATCTATCTGTCTGTTTCAGCTTTGATCCTGTCAGAAGCGCAGTGCACTCCATGAGCTGCAGGCATTGCTCTGTGAACAAGGCACGCGGAACGTGGGATAATAATGTGGAAGCAGGTGAGGAAAGGCTTTTAGACCATCGCCGACTGCTTTCCTCTCAGAAGCCAATTCTCACATTCAAAACACTGCCGATCTAAGCAAATTGTTGAGCTCCCCAACTAATGATTTCAAAAATGAAACTCTCTTGTTGCTCGATTTTCTTTCTGCTTCGGTTGTTTTCTCAAATAAAATGCTGAGACGCCGAGGAAGCAATTTATGGGAATTCACTGGTGACTAACTCTCAGCCGTGTGTTGTGATGGAGCTAGGTGAGGTTCACCGCTGTTAACCAGAGCCTCTGCAGCATCCCTGTATCATTAACAGTAGGAAAACTCAGTGCCTGAGGGAGAGAACATCTCAGCCTATAGAGACAAAAGCAAACACCACGGCATGATGCTCAGAGTGGCAGGAAATGCTAGTCCTCCTTACGATACACTCACAAGGGCCTCACTCTAACATGGACCTAGAAGAAATCTTTCAATGTACAAGACTCTTTTGTTATTGTTGTGGTGGTGGTATATATGCATAGGTATTTTGACTGCATCTATGTCTGTAAACCACAGGCAGGCCTGTGGCCAAAGCGATCAGTAGAAGGCATCTGGTTCCCTGGAACTGGAGTTACAGGTGCTTGTCAACCTCCGTGTGGGTGCTGGGAATCCAACCTAAGTCTGCTGGAAAAGCAACCAGAGCTTCTTTTTTAACCTCCAAGACATCCCTCCAGCCTGATTTTTTTTTTTAATTGAAATAACTTCTAAGCTGCACACAATGGTTCCTTTGGGATATTTCCTTTTCCCTCTTCACCCCACCCCCACCTCTCTGAACCCATCTTACCTCTTCCCACCTCCCCAACACTTCCACGTCACTTCTGAAGGACAAATGTTCTAAAAAGCCTTTGTCCAAGATAGTTTTTTTTTAAGCCGTTCTTTGAGTGCAGACGACTTTATTTAAATGGTTGCAGGCGATCTTCATGACAAAGCTGTGAGAGAGAAACTATAATTTCCTCCGCGTTTTCAGATAAGAAAGTCCAGGTGTAGAAATTTGAAGTGACGAAGCCAGTTTTGTGATAAGGAATGACAGACAGGATTGGAATTTGAACATAGGGAAAGCCTCCCGGAGCGGTGTATTTTTTTCTACCTTTTCACTTAGAGGTAAATGGGGCCTTGGATATCTTTGGGGAGAAATGAATGAACGAATCCCGCTTTCCATTTCTGCTCTTCTGCCTCTAAACTGTCTGTCCCCACACCCAGATCCAGCCCCAACTGAGCCCCTTGCTCTCATGGCCTCTGGCTCCTAGTTGGGCGCGGAGAGGAGAGTAGGTTGGGCGCGCAGAGAGTAGGCCCAAACGTCCAGTCCAGTATCAATGGCTCCGTGTGAGCTCTTGCCCCGTCCTCCTAGAAGCTGGCTGATGCCTGGCTGCTAAAACATCTTTAACTCTTGCCTTAACTCCATCCAACCAAGGCACACTTTCATTGAGCTCTTTTCTTTTGGGTTCTCTTGGAGCAAATTCGTTTCTCTGATGAGACTGAACCCACAGACCCTGGGACTGTGGTCATCTCCCACCCTCTCCCCTGCATATGTGGACCCATGCATTCACGGAACAAATATTCACAGAGCCGGCTACTCATCTCCAGGCTAGTGGTGCAGAGTGCCATAGGGGCAGACAGGTCCCTGCCTTCCTGCACTTAGGAAAGTCAGACGCCTCCATGTCTCTGGCCTCAGCTTCACTTCCTGTTCCCCTTTCAGCTTTTGTGAGTTGTAATTTGTTTGCTGAAGGTGTGTGTGTGTGTGTGTGTGTGTGTGTGTGTGTGTGTGTGTGCGCGCACACATGTTCTCATGTGTGCCCATTGAGTAAATGTACGTGCATGGGGAGGCTGGAGATGGCTATCAGCTGTCTTCCTCAGCGTCTCTCCAGCTTACTTTTTGAGATAAGGTCTCTCTCTAACCCTGGAGCTCTCTGATTCATCTAGACTGGACGGTAACAAGCCCCAGGGATCCTGCTGTGGCCTGGTCTCTCGGATTACAGGAATGCTACCCTGTCAGTGTTCGGGACCACACTTAGGTGTTCAGGGTTGAAGAGTTTCCACACTGTGTCTGAATGAACCATCTCCACACTCTCTCAGCCCATGAAGTAATTACTTCAGCTCTAGTTGAAATATTGCTTCTTCAAAACTCTGGCACATATGCTTTTCCTAACAGGAATGTACCTTCCTTTCTCTCTCTCTCTCTCTCTCTCTCTCTCTCTCTCTCTCTCTCTCTCTCTTCCTTCCTTCCTTCCTTCCCTCCTTCCTTCCTCTCTCTTCTTTCCTCTCTTTTCTTTCTTTCTTTCTTTCTTTCTTTCTTTCTTTCTTTCTTTCTTTCTCTCTTCCTCTCTTTCTCTCTTTCTCTCTCTCTTTCTCTCTTCTTCTTTAAAGAATTATTCATTTATTTATCAAATTTACATCCCAATATCAGCCCCCCTTTCTTCCCAATACCCCCTCATGTAGATGCTTCCCTCATTCCTTCTCCCCTCACCTCTGCCTTGTCCTCTAGGAAGGGGAAGCTTCATCCCTGGATATCACACACACCCCTGCCCCAGCATATCACATCACTGCAGGACTAGGCACATCCTCTCCCACTGAGGCTAGACAAGGCAACCCAGTTAGGGGAAAGGGATCCACAGACTGGATTCAGGGACAGCCTCCGGCTCCAGCAGCCATGAAGATACTAAATTACTTCTGAACATAATTGCCGATTACTCCAGCATTCCAGGTTGTGAGTCTAAGAGTCCATTCATTGCTCTGAGAAATGAATATGACAAGCAAAGGAAACTTTCCTGAGGAGATGGAACCTGCCTGTGTGCCCCTTTAGAGGGACTCTGGCCTCCAGATAATATAGAAATAATTATGTCCTCCTGTAATTTATAGAACGACTAAAATAAAATCTCCTGGCCACTGCTGAGCAGTGAGAAAAGCATTTGACTTCTTTTGCCCCAGGGAGTGGAGTGTGAGTGAAAACACAGGATTTGCATGTCTGCCATACTCGCTGACTTCTGTTGATAGAGGCCTGCAGTTCTAGGGGAAGCATAATGGAAGAAAGGAAGAGAGGATGACATTGTTGAGGTCTCCAGAGTGGGCAGAGGCTGCTCCACCCTATCCCAGAGAGACCATGGTGCCTGCGTGTGTCGCCAAGACTTTCTCTGGGCTGCCAGCCAATGAAGAAACCCCAGGGAGGTGCGACTGAGTGTCTGAGTTCCGTGTCTCAACACTGATTCCTCTGTACACACTGGACGGTGTCGTGGAACTCCTGCCTTCAAAGGAGCCAAGCAGCAAGCTGTGAGCAATCATTCGGGAGCAGCGTTGCTGGCCTGTAACTCCAGAGCCTTGGAGTCTCGGGAAGAGTGAGTGATTTCTCGGCCAGTGTGAGCTACAAAGTGGGACCTTGCCAAACAAACAGACAGACAAACAAACAAACCAAACTTCTCAAGTCACTATTTCAGATGAGTGAAGGACGCGTGTTCGGACTCCATGGCTGCTTGACTTCCTAGTCACTGGATAAGCTGTCTACGATTTTATCACAATATCAAGGTCTTTTCGCTGATGTCAATTTAACTCATTACTGTATTTGGGTTAGGATATAAATCTTTCACTACTAGTATTTGCACGAGCCGAAGCTGCTGTTAGAGGTGAGATTGGCACTCCTTGGACTTTACAGCCAATTCTCCCAACAGGGCCTGTGGCCTTCCTTGTTTGCCTGCTCATGATAGTGAGAGAAAGGGAGTTGTTCCTTTCAGGGCCTATAAGGTCCTGTCTCTCTCTTTATAGGAGTTTGCTGATGCTTGGTGTGGGGTGAAAGTGGGACTCGTGTTCCAAGGCTTTCAACTTAGCAATCCAAGAGAGGGCCTACTCACCTACTTTCTGGATTTATTCTTATTTATATAAAGAGTTGATAATGATTGTTACACACTCAGGAGTAAGGTTGTCAACGGAACAGACTAAAGCCTAAAAGGGACCACCTCCATGGGTTAAATAGAAATCAACACGTATTAAATCAATACATATTGGCCCCGCAACTCAAGCTCTCCCCAGAGGTATTATAGGAACAACAGCTTCTATGTAGAGAACGCTGCCTACATGCTGCCGACTTCCTTCAAGGCTCCGTCATCAGAATAGTGCTGAGAGATGGGTATCTGAAAGCTGGATGGTAGGCGATAGGCGATGGAGTGAGAGGAAGTGAAGAGGTCAGGAGTGTGGTCAGCGGGACCCCAGAAACAGAGCCAGGGGCGAGGTCAGCAGGACCCCAGAAACAGGGCCAGGGGCGTGGTCAGCGGGACCCCAGAAACAGAGCCAGGGGCGTGGTCAGCAGGACCCCAGAAACAGAGACATGGGTGTGGTCAGTGGGTTCCCAGAAACAGCCAAGGGCAAGGTCAGCGGGACCCCAGAAACAGGCCAGGGGCAGGCAGGGTCAGCGGGACCCCAGAAACAGGAGTGCGTATAGTGTTTCTTACAAAAGGCTGGTATTCTGTCCACCTGACAGGAAGTTTTGCCTTGTGGCAGATAAAAGACCAACTTTCCAGAGACGTTCTAAGGAACTGGTTCTTAGCTGAGAAGAAGACACCTACCAGTATCTGTCCTGTACCAGTTCCCTTGGAGCCGCTGGCCTTTTTCCTTCCTCTTTGTTGTTTTTTTTTCCTAGTTAAATTCAATATCTGCCAAAACTTTAGGCAGAGCTCACAAGAACAAAAAAGTGGGGAGAGTAGAACAATAATTAATAAAATGTTCATGGGAGGGAGCTGTGGGGGAAGTCCACGGCAGATGTGCTCAGGGGCGGAGCTAAAGGGGAAGTCCACGGCAGATGTGCTCGAGGAGGGAGCTCGGTTTGCCTACACAGATCTGCCAGGTGGTTTGGTTCACACATCCTTCCTCCTTCCCTGATAGACAGGTCAACTGATATCAACTCTATTCTACTCATTTTTCTCTCTCTAAGATTTAATCTGTTCCCGGACTTAAAAATACAAAACCCCTAACTTCTTTGTCTATACAAATACGTCCTATGAATAATCTGGGTGCTTCAGGCTCGCTTTCGTACCCCCAAACAGCATACTGTTGCACTGTTTACAGAAGGACACATGTACTATGCTATATACAGCACTAAACAGATCTCTTTAACATATAAACACACTCCAGTGGTGTGTGAATATAGAAGGAAACAGATCCGTATTCCTTCCTATCAGATAACCAGCACCTTAGCCAGGGTCTGCCACCCCCTTGCACACCTCCTGATGTCCACTGCTTCCATCTCCCGCATCATTAAACCATTGCTGGTCTCGGCATCACTGAGCTGTTTCTCTCCTAATATCCGTCCACCTAATGCTTCGATAAACACTTGACAAACGGAGGAACGGCCAATAAGCTTGCGTATTCTAACTTGGCTATTAATAGAACAGGACAAACACTTAACACGCCGTCCCTTTTAATAATCACATATAATTTTCTAAATTATTAAAATAGTTAGAAAACGAACCAGTCTCTCCTGACCGTAGTGAGTATGGATTAAATCTTCATATAAAACAGTTGAACCAAACTATATTGTAGATGAGCCTAGGGCTTAGAACAAGATGCAGAGGAGGAGACAAGACAACTCGTTCTACCGACTGGCTCAGATGCACTGGGGTTTCCCAGTCTGTCTTCCACGATAGTGTCTCCAAAATTCCACTTTCACTATCCCTCTGAAGAGCTCACATGTCAGATTGTTGATTTAAAAACAAACAAACAAACAAACAAACAAACAAAAACAATCCTCTTTATTGGCTGTTTCCCAAATATTTATTTCTGAAGCCATACACAATAAGTGAGTTCTTTGTCTCTGGCAGGTCAGTTTCTGTAGTTCCACCTTCCAGCTTTGAGTCTTGTTAATTAGGTGCCTGATTTGTTTGATTTCAAGGTGCTTCATTTTGATTGTGCCAGTTAAAATTCTACACTCCAAAAAAAGCCTTGAGTAAAACCCATTCCTGGCCCATACTATTTCTTTGCACCGGCTGTTTGTACTAACACATCTAAGAACTTGTCTCTAGCACCCTAACAGCTTCCTGCTTGCATTTTATTGAAACATCTTGTCACCTCAAATGGAATGTTCTTCTAAGAAACACATTGGGTTTTCTAGATTTTTGTTTGTTTGTTTGTTTATCTTTTTATTGCATATTTTCTTTACTTACATTTAAAATGTTGTTCCCTTTCCCACCCCACCCCCGCCCCAGGAACCCCTATCCACTCCCCCTGCTTTTATGAGGTGTTCTCCCACCCACCCTCTCCTGCCTCCCTGCCGTCAAATTCCCCTACACTAGTGTATTGGACCTTCACAGAACCAAAGGCCTCTCCTCTCATTGAAGCCCAACAAAGCCATTCTCTGCTACATATGCAGCTGGAGCCAGGGTCCCTCCATGTGTACTCCTTGGTTGGTGGTTTAGTCCCTGGGAGCTCTGGGATGGGGGTGTCTAGTTGGTTGATATTATTGTTCTTTCTACGGGGTTGCGAACCCCTTCAGCTCTTTCAGTCCTCTTTCTAACTCCTCCATTGGGGACCTCACTGGGGACCCTGTGCTCAGTTCAATGGTTGGCTTTGAGCATCCACCTCTGTATTTATCAGGCTCTTCTGGCAAGGATATGGAGAAAGAGGAACACTTCTCCATTGTTGGTGGAATTGTAAGCTGGTACAACCACTCTGGAAATTAGTCTTGTGGTTCCTCAGAAAATTGGACATACTATTATCTGAGAACCCAGCTATACCATACTTTGGCATATACCCAAAATATTCTCCAACATATAACAAGGACACATGCTCCACTATGTTCATAGCAGCCTTATTTATAATAGCCAGAAGCTGGAAAGAACCCAGATGTCCTTCAACAGAGGAATGGATACAGAAAATGTAGTACATTTACATAATGCAGTACTACTCAGCTATTAAAAACAATGACTTCGTGAAATTCTTAGGCAAATGGATGGAACTAGAAAATATCATCCTGAGTGAGGTAACCCAATCAAAAATGAACACATACGGTATATATACTCACTGATAAGTATATATTAGCCTCAAACCTTGGAATACCCAAGATACAATTCACAGACCACATGAAACTCAAGAAGAAGGAAGACCAAAATGTGGGTGCTTAACTTAAGAAGAAGGAAGACCAAAGTGTGGGTGCTTTGGTTCTTCTTAGAAAGGGGAACAAAATACTCACGGAAGCAAATACAGAGACAAAGTATAGAGCAGAGACTGAAGGAAAGGCCATTCAGAGACTGTCCCACCTGGGGATTCATCTCATACACAGTCACCAAACCTAGCCACTATTGTGGATGCTAAGAAGTGCAGGCTGACAGGAGCCTGTAACTGTCTCTTGTTTGTTTTTATCACTTCATGATGCCTCCCACAGAGCTGTCAGGGCTGAGCAGGAGTTGGGGACATCAAATCGGTTCATTTGACCCACTGTAATGAAACACGGTAGGTAGCCTGGAGGATTTATTGAGAATGGAAGTTTGTTTCTCATAGGCCTGGAACTCAAATGTCAGGATGCTGGCAGGTTCCTTGGTACCTTGTCTAAGGCAGAAGGGGAAATGGGGATATGCCTACGCCATCAGTCTCTTATGTTAGGGACACTAATCTCATTAGTGAGGAGGATCATAGATGGACCAATCGCCTTTGAAAGGACTCTGTGTGGTACCTGAGTTTTGTAGAAACCTGTTTAGCCACAGCAGATACAATTAAACTGAATTCTCAGGGAAGAATTTTCAACTGGAAGGAAGAGAAGGTATGCAGAATATTTGTCCTGGTGGGTATTTAGTCTTTGTTATTTAAAGGGATACTCATAGTTTCTCCCAGGGAACCTGGAGTTTGCTGAGTCAGATAGACTAGTTGACCATCGAGCCCCCAAAATCCTCTTGCCTCTGCCTCCTTAGGTCTTGGATTACAAGTCTGTGCTACCACGTCCAGCATTTGTATGTGGGTGTTAAAGATTAAACGAAGATCCTCAGGCCTGCCCAGCAAGTATAGTGTCCGCAGCTCCGGTTCTGTCATAGTTAATTCAAGAAGAAATCTCAAGTTAGATATATTTTCAGGACAGCAAGAGTTTTGAAATAAACTTTCTTTTGCCTTAAAAAAAATAGATCTCTTAAAAATACATGTTCCTTTTCCTCTGTCTTATTTAGCTTTAGAAGGCTGACTGCTGTAGCCCTGAGAGCTTAGTTTCTCAAACTTTCCAAAGAAAGCCTCAGAGCGATAGGCCAGAGGGAGGGCCAGAAGAGAGAACAAGCTGCGCCCTCGCCCGTTCCACCAAGCTAACAGAGGGCATCTGGGGGTGGGTGGTGAAGACATAAAGGAGCTTATTCAGCCCACAGTTCTGGAGTCTGGGACACTGAAGGACACTGAAGACTGAGGTGTGGCATGTGATAAGGCTGTATGCAGCCTACAATAAGAGGAGACGTCACATGAGAGCAAGGAAGTGTGCTTGTTCTTGGCAGCCACCTACTTAGCACCAATGAAGTCACCGGAGTCACCTCCCCTTCTGACCTCATGGAATTGAATTACCTCTCAGGAGCCTACTTCCCAGTACCATTAACCTGGTAAGCCGGCATTCACCCCGCCTCTAGCGAAGGCTTCCTTTGGCCTCACTTCAAGGGAGAAAGCAGAGGGGCAAGTGTATGGATGAGGGTGAAATAGTCAGAACACAAGAGCTACTCTTGCCCTAAAAAAACCTGCTCTGAGAACAGTTTGAATTCCACTTGATGCCCTTAATACTTCTTAAAGTCCTCACCTCCCCAAACAGTCAATCAAATTGCAAGGTAAGCTTCAAAGGGAATAAACCATACAAAGAATGTAACACTGTTGTTGTTGGTGGTGGTCATCATTGTTAAACTCTAGTTTGTTTTTCCACCTCAGTGCTATCTACTCTCCCTGTCTTAATGGTCCGACTCATTTGTTTCATCCTTTAATGTCTGCTGGCCATTTTCTCTCTGGAGGGATGCTTGCTCCATGGTGGAAGACACTGGCAGAATGTGGCAGTGTTGGGGAGAAGGGAGACTGTATCACCCACCACACGTATGAAAGACCACAGAGACAAGTCATTCTGTCTCACAGCATGGTGACACCCCCAGGAAACATTCAAGCCCTTTCAGTGCCAAGATCGTGCCTCAGCGGGTGAAGGGTCCTGAGAAAGGTGGGAATGGGAAGAGCGCTGATTCAATAATGCCTGGGAGTCAGTAGTAGATGCCAGCTGCTACTTCAGGTACTTACACTCTCTGTTCCCTGGGGGTTCTTAGGATTCTTTCTTCTTCAACTTCAGCTTAAGCTTAATAGTTTGATCCCTTCTTTCTTCTCATTCCTTTGTTTCTCTCTCCTCATACTGCCGTCTTCTCTCTCTCATAGAGCCTGAACCCAGTCTCTCATTTACTAAAGCTACATCATCAAGGCCTTGATCGTTGTTAATAATTATCAAGAATTCTTAGATTTACATGAACTTCATGAATCCCAGATCAATAGTTCCAATCCCTGTTTCCTTAGAACTGAAACTAAATGCACAAAAGCACGTTTCCACATAGGTTTTAAACAACCTGTTCTTCACGGATAGCTGGGCACAGCTCTTGCAGTTTCCTGGTACAGCAGACAGCAGTCTTTAGTAACTGCTTCCATTGCAAGAACAGAAAAATAATGAACAACTAAAATTAAGATGATTCCTTACCAAGTTTTGAATTTATGTAAGTAAAATAGTTGGTTCTCTCTAATATCATTTCAGGCATTGCTAGCTCCAGTTCTTCAATCAACTAGAAAAACAGAGCACTCACTTTTATATGCTTCTACATCATCTTTTAGTAATCTAAAAGGCGATTCCATAGCCTCATGTGCTCTCCTTTTGATACTGTTTATTCCTAAATCATATATAATTTCCTAATTTTTCTATTCATGCTTTTCTTCTTAAGACCACTTTTTGATGTCCCCAAGTTCACCCTGGCTAATCAATGCAGCAGTCATTGGATCAGGGGTGGCTGTGGGGGTGGTACATGTGTCTCCTCATGATTCCAAATTCAAGGCCAAGTCTGGCAATGAACTACTTCTACAAAGGACCGTGTAGGCTTTTATGGCCTCTGTGATTATGTTGTCTAGATCCTTTTCCATGGCCCTGAAAGCCAAGAGGAGAGCTTGTTCCTCATCTGCCACAGCATCCTGATCACCTCCATTCCTCACTCCTGAGAAATACATCTGCTTCATTTACTATGGCATTATTAGCTCTGAGTAATAGGGAAAGTATAGTCCCCAGAAAGAAAGACTGAAAGTGGATTAGTAAAGACAGAAGATCAACTTTGGGGCAACAGCAGCCATCAGCACATGTGCGGGACATGGGGTCAACAGCCTGGTGATGCTCCAGGGACAGGAACTGTGTCACACTTTTCCTTATGCAGCCATGCCAGACCCATGCATCGAAGTGACATATTTGAAAAATACAGTTTACTAACATCTCCCTGTCCTTAGCTGTACCTATTGCTTCTTTTGCTGCTGAATCTGTCAACTCACATAACAAGGCATCAGTAATCCCTTCAGATAGCATTCCCAGGCTGGATAATAAGATGAAGGGAAACCTACAAGGGGCTTTCTTAAAGTGTTGAAGCTTTTCTTAGAGAGGAAACCATTTCCCTTTATCTTAACCCCAGGCTTGTTTTAATTTTAAGCTACTAATTTGAAACAGTTAATCAGTAGCCGCAAGCACATACATACTTCTAGGACTACAAATATCTCTCATCTATCTATCTATCTATCTATCTATCTATCTATCTATCTATCTATCTATCTATCTATCTGAAGTGCTATTAATCTGAAAGGTGCAAGCTCTTCCTACAAGATGACCTGCGGAGGTTCTCCAGTAGAACTTTGTAATTCATAGTAAGACTGGGAGACCCTTGGGGGATTACAATATTTTCAACACTAAATGAGAAAGTAAGTGCACATATACACACATTTTAAAAAACACGAACTCCAGGAGTCAGTTTCACAAAACTTGTTTTATTCATGCCTCTAGACCTGTGTTTTACTTTTGAATATTTATCATTCTCCGTGAGGTCCTAGTAGAAATATCCCCCCAGGACTCCCAGAGAGGGTTAGGATTTACATAGCATAGTTCTCATTGCTGCTCCAATACCAAATATTTACCGGAAAGCAGGATGCGTTTCTTCATTTAAAGATAATTACTTGGTTTGACTTAATGAAGCAAGAATTAGCTGTCCACTGTATCACTTGCCCCACTGCTGTGATATAGATCTATCTTCATTAGGAAAATCTAGTATATTCCTAGCAGGTTACAGCAACCTATACATTCGAGGGAACTGATAAGAAAGAAGACCATTGATTCTTTTTTTATTTTTTTTTGGTTTGTTGAGACAGGCTTTCTCTGTATAGCCCTGGCTGTCCTGGAGCTCACTTTGTAGACCAGGCTGGCCTAGAACTCAGAAATCCGCCTGCCTCTGCCTCCCGAGTGCTAGGATTAAAGGCGTGCACCACCACACCTGGCCCAAGACTGGAACAACAGCAGAAATTTGAACAGAATGCAGTAATCTGTCATGAAATATTACCATTATCTCAATTAAAGTTCATGTTCTCTGTCTTCTACAAAAACAGCCTAGCAGACTTCCATAACTTTGCAAACAGGTATCTTTATCACCCTTTTAAATAAGGTGAAAGTAACATAGTAAATGAAAGAATGAACGAACGAACAAATAAACACACTACTAAATAAACACTCTTGGAAGTTCCATTCTGGAGTGCTATCTTCACGAGAAGTCACACCTTCAGCATCATAAAATACACGAACCAGCATAGCTGTGTGCTTTGGACTTCTGCCACTCAAGTCAACTGTAGTGTTGACCCAGTGGAGATGATGTAATACCCTGGGAACACGATGATCTCAGGGGACTTGGTTACGAAAGTTCTACTTACAGGTTTATGCGTTCTTAAATTTGGCCAATCCATTATCTCAAATGAAGACATTCCCAGTTCTATGACTGAAATATATTCACCTTTAAAATAATAAGATCTGCAAGATGAGATATATTAATTTACCATCTGGGGCCACTGTAGTGTTTGGGATGGGGAGTCGTGAGGTCTTGAGGAAGGAAGAGAGTAATGAGTAAGAAAAGCCATTGGAGATGAGTTTTCACATACAAACTCTATTTGATAGTCTGCCTCCCAGAAGGACAGTTTTGTTTTAGAATCTGCTCTTCAAAGAGCTTAGCATAGTTCACCAATATGTTCTGGGTTGTGCATCTCTCAGGCTCTAGGTTTTACGACGACTCCCATTGAATGACTTTTCCTGGTAATAGGAGAGGTTTTTTATTTTTTTGCCACTCCCTGAAACATCATTTTGGCAGAGTAATTGTTTTTGTCTCTTTCTGTAGGTCCTCATTGATGTTTCTTGACACAGCATTTTGAGCAGTAGTGTCTAGGGTGGACGGGAATCTAGGCATCTTTTAAGATTCATTCTCTTGATGGTGTTCCTTCATTCTTTAGAACTGGAAGCTTAGAGGAATGAGTAGAATAAAACCATAGAAACTTGTACAGCACACCACCAAGGCTGCCAGCCTCTCGAGTGGGTCTGACCTCAGGTTCAATACTTGCACAATACTGTGAGGACAGCTATGTATTGAGCAAATATTTGATGAGGTATGACTGTAGGACACATGGATGTAGTGGGACGTGATCTCAGTAACTTGACTCCCTTTGGTCAATTCTGAACAAGCCTATTTATATCATTGGGGACCCCCAGGTTCCTAATAGCATCATCCTATTCTAAATGACTTACCCCTATCTTAACCTATCTATTTCACAGCAAGATGGATGTCACAGTACAGGAGACAGATTCTGTGAGGAACAAGGCACAGAGATCTGAATTGTCTCACACTCCGGAAAAACCTTGGGTTTCACAAATGGTCTAAATTTATAATTGCTAGTTTTGGGGTAGAAGTTAATGTGGGAGACTGTCATTCAAAAATGGAATTTAACATTTGTTTGACTTTTGATATCAAAGGAAGAGTTCTCTTTCCCCTCCCTCAACCCCCTCCCGTGGTTGGCTCAGATAGGGACAAGTTAAAGACTGGTGGCTTAATGCTTTCAGCTGCTGGTGTCCCCCAACCCACTCTTCTCTGAAGCATACTTTGTGACTGGGAAGCTCATCTGGAGCCTATGAAAATTCCCCCAAAACAAAGCGATTTCTTCTAAGCTCTTTCTGCTCTCTCTTTTAAAATTATTTGAAGGCAACAACTTTGTGGACTAATGTCCATATTCTAGTTAATGTCCTCACTTTTCAGTGCAGTTCTGAAAAGTGTTGGGGGTATTGTGTTTCGTAGGCAAGTGTCAGGAGCATTGTATCTTGTAGGCACATGTTGGGAGCGTTGTATCTTGTAGGCACATACCTTGGAAATGTCTCACTCAGCACAGCTGAACTCATCCTTCTCTATGTGTGCTTTGGGACAGTCAGCTGACTTCCAAGAATAAGTAACAGCAAACTCCATCACAGTTCATCAGGGTTATTTTTGACTTCTGGAAACAGAAATATGCAAGAAGGGACTTATTGTGTATGTTGGTTTCTTTGCACCGAATGGAATTGTCTGAAAAAATATATCCAAGCCCAAACATTTTACTGTACAGATAGTAATCATTTAATGTTCATCTTCTAGAAGTTACACACTGCATCCCTCAGGTCATATGGGCAATCTGCAGATGTGCTTCTAATCTCTGTGTACTTAACAACTATATTAAGAATAATTTTGTGTGAAATGAAAATTTCACATATATGTATGGATGTAGGATTCTTTTTTAAAAGTAGCTAATACTGGGTCCACATCATACCCATAAGGCTCAAACTCACAGCTACATTTAGAAGGTATATAGACCCTTTTATATCCCTTTAGATGGCATATTGACCCTCTTAAATCAGATATAAAAATTTTAGTTGCCATCTGTGTTTGTTTTGTATGTGTACATGAGTATATCTATATGTGCATATTGGGATGTATAAGTTGTTTTCTCCCTCTTTAAAGTGCACTAATGCATGTATGGTGTGTGTGTATGTGTGAATGTATGTATGTGTATGCAAGTGTCTGTATGTGTGTGTATGTGTACACATGTGAGTGTTTATGAGTGTATCTATGTGTGACTGCCTATGTGTGTATATTGGAGCATGTGTGTGTGTGAATATGAGTGTATATGTAAATGTGTGTGTATGTGTGCGTGTCTATATGTGCAAGGCTATCTGTGTGAGTATGTGTGAATATGAGTGTGTGTGTGTGTGTGTGTGTGTGTGTGTGTGTGTGTGTGAGTATGTGTGAATATGAGTGCATGTATGCATGTCACATGCACACGAACTCATGCATGTATGCCAGAAGACATCTTGGGTGCTGTTCTTTAGGAACTGTCCACCTTGTTGTTTGTTTTCTCTCGAAGATTTGTTTATGTGTGCAGGTCAGAGAAGAGTGGCAAGTGTCCCCCTCTGCACCCCCAGCCTATTCCTTTGGGGAAGGGTTTCTTGCTTACTTGGTGCTCAATTTTCTCAGCTAGGATGCTCTCTGACCCCACTTTTGTTGGAGCTGGGGTTACAGGCATGCATGTTATGTGTGTGTGGGGATCTGAGTTCCAGACCTTATAACTGCATAGTAAGGGTATGTAATCACTGATCATCTCTTCAAAATCAGATCAAGCACTGGAACTATCAAACAGTCCAGAGTGGACAGCCAGCAAGCCCCAAGGCCCTCTGCCTTGTCCTCTCCAGTGTTAAGAGGTCAAGCCCATAAACAAGTTGCCCAGATTTCTCTTTAAACATGGGTTCTACTGACTTACATGAGGTCTTCTTGCTTTACACATCACCTACTAAGCACTGGCTGCGTTCTTTAGATAGAACAGGGCTCTTCTCATTTGCCTAGTTCTTTAGATAGGACAGGGCTCTTCTCATTTGCCTAGTTCTTTAGATAGGACAGGGCTCTTCTCATTTGCCACAGTTCTTATTTCCTCCACTCAGATCACAAAATCAAGGCTTGGCAAGACATTTGATTGGTGGTCTTGACCGTGACAGAACCTTTTGATACCATACTTTTCTTTGGCAATTACAAGAGGGAAAACATGGAGACACGTGTTTCTTGGTAACTTCCTTCCAAAGGGCACAGATACCATTCACTGAATATCTAGCATAGGCCAGGTACTTTCCTTATCCTGTCTCACACACCACAATAGCTCCATTGGGGGTGGGAGGGTGGGGGGAACAGGTGAGAACTGAAAGACGAGGTAACTTACATGAGACCACACAGCTCTTGGGGAGCTAACTGAATGGCATTTCTAAGCCCACCTGCTTCTTGATTTTTCCCTCTAAACTTCCCAAGACTTCAGGGGACTTTCCACAAATCATATTCCTCTTATCACATCTCTGTCAAGAGAGAGAGAGGAATTGAGAAGAGGGAGATGGGGAGATCTTGTATTGTTATCCTTAGCTGATCCTTCATCCTTACCTTCTTAGAATTTCCAGAGAATTGCTTATGTGGGGTTTTGAAATTACTCACAACAAGCCAGAAAAGAGAATGCGTAGCTCCTGTTAGCTGCTAGAAGCTCACTTCCACATGGCTTTAATTGTTTCCTTGGCTGTATGTTCCACCCACCCCCATGGCTGCACAGCTGTATGGGGGCTCAATTTGTAATAAAAGTGGTTTAGCGCAAACCATACATACATAATGGTCTTTGATTTCCCCCTAGGCTTGGGAAATCTCTCTTAATTATCTGCTTATAGGGTTGGAATTTCTTCACCAAGTCGATCTTCATTTACTGAAGAGTCTCCAGAGTCCCGCTTTTAGAGGAATTTTTTTCAGAAGTAAAAACTGGCCCCACTCTCACATGGAGGAGGGGCAATGTGGAAATCAAGTTAACTTAAAGCTTACTCCAGTCGGGGAACCTCTTAAGAGCAGGTAGACTTGCTCAGTTTGAGAAGGAAAGTTGGGAAAGTGGGAGTAAGAGAAGCAAGGAAAAAGATTGTGTACATCAGAGCACAAGCAGACAGCAAAGAACTGAGCCCACACCCTTCAGCTGCGCATGTGCCAGGCACCTGCGTGACCCAGGGCTGTAACACAGTCCTCTCTGCTCAAAGGAGAGAGGCAGGGGCTGGGGTAAAGAAGTACTGAGAAAATGTAGGCCATCTTGGAGGCGAGTAGCTGAAGCAAAAGTACTCATCAGAGGAACCCTCCTTAGGTAGATGTGGCCCAGCTAGTGAACGTTTGTGCGCACGCACTCGCAGGCATGTACACATATCAGCCAAAAGCTTCCAGTAGCTCCTGAGGACTGGGGAAAAGAACATGAGCTGGAGATGTCGCCTGCTGTGTCCTCCATGGAGGCTTCCATGCGGCGAGCTGATTACAGATCTGCGCTTCTGAGGCCAATCGTTTTTGTAATCATAGTCTCAGTATAGGAAGAACAATGTTGAAGATGGGAAAGGGTCCCAAGCATGTCTTAGGGCACATATTCATGCTTTGCTTGTGCATCTGAACAACTGTTTTGGAACTAACTCTGGTCATCAGTGAGAGTGACTGTGGGCATCTAAGAAAAGTTAGCAGCGGTCTGTCATTTCTGCTGAGGAGGTTAGGGTCGTAGGAACAACAGCCATTCACCAGCCCAGGTGATCACACTGAAGTAGTAGTATCTCCTTGGCTCATAAAATCTCGGGAGTAGGCAGAGAGAGACACTTTGCCCAGCTGTTCTAGTGACACGAATATGGTTTGTTTGTTAAATGGCTATAAATCAGGCTCTTTTATTCCTCCTCTAGGATCAAAACATTTTAGCAATTCAGAAGATATGTGTGGACCCGGCTTCCACTGTAAGCACTTCCCTTCCTTAATGTATTTCCCCCAGTCTGCAAATTAAGAGACCTGCCGTTGAAAGCCTGCAATAAAAGCAGCCTTGTCAATTAGCTTTGATGGGATCACAGTGATAAGACATTAGTACACATTCAACAGGAGTTTGCAGATACTTTATTGTCACGTATGGGGAAATACAAACTTAGAGAAATGAGTGACAGGGTCACCTGGCTAGAAGCTAGCCTGGGCTTGCTTCTCAGCCTGAGCTCTGACTACTACCATGTATGTATAGCCTGGACCATTCTCTTCAGATTGCACCTGCTTTTTTTTTTTGGTTTTTCGAGACAGGGTTTCTCTGTATAGCCCTGGCTGTCCTGGAACTCACTTTGTAGACCAGGCTGGCCTCGAACTCAGAAATCCGCCTGCCTCTGCCTCCCGAGTGCTGGGATTAAAGGCGTGCGCCACCACAACCGGCTGCACCTGCTTTTTATTTTCAGCCCTTACAGTCAAAGAAGTAGCTGGCAGCCAAAGGGGCTGTCACATCCCCAGGAAGTGTGCTTTCCCTTTTCCTAGGAAATGACTTTTTCCCCCTGGCCAAGAGCACTGTGACCTTAAGTTAGAGGAAATAAAACAAACTAATTTTAAAGAGTCATCTTTCAAGATCCTATAAAAACGCCATTACCTAGAAGGCTGGCCAAGGCTGAGGATTAACCTTAGCCCCGTGAAGACAGAAATGAGCCAAGAAGTTGAGGCTCCTGGCAGCCCTATTTTGCAAGTGATGTTACTGATACTTATAAGAAAGATTCCAGAATTTCCTTGAGTATAGATACAGAAATTTCTTTAAACTGGAAAAAATTTCAATAATTATCTGTAGTGAAATAGCCCCAGAAAAGGGCCCATGACCATGATTAAAATCTGGGGCAGATTTCAGTTGAAACTTGAGTTTCTTGCTCCTAGCAAGGTTATCGCATCTGACAGACCACCTCAGAGAGTCCAGGGATGTGGCTTTTCTTGTTAAGACAAGCCAGTGCAAATGAGGAAGTTAGAACCGAAGCCATAGAACCTTTGCCTTGATGGTTTCCACTGAGCCCTTGTCACGATCCCAGTACTTCTGCTTGCTCTTTGAGATATTCCATTTTTTATAGAAGAAAAATCCGTGCACTCATTGGAAGCTTCTGCCTAGTCATGGCATGTCACTTCGTAAAGTCACACTGGTAAGCTCAGAACTGATGAAAAGAGTCTAACAAACCAGGGGGGACAACAGCCAGAATCACAGTGACTGAAAGTTCCAGATCCTTCCATCGGAGAACCCTTGGGAGGTGGTCAATCCATGCATGCGGTGGGGCCCTTATCAAATACATTAATGTTCTTATTCAAGTTCTCTTGGTTGCCCAGTTGTGTCCACAACATAGTCTGAGAACCCCAGCCTTGAAAATATGAGGAATAGGAAAAGGTATGACGCTCAGGTTTCTCAGTTTATAACTCATTATGGGTCCGTGGCAGATGTTAGTCTGAATGTTCACGTGAGCAATATGAACCACAAACGAGTATGTAGAACAATATTGCTATCTACAACAATGGGGCCACCACTTCAAAGTTCATTTCTCATTTGGTCTTAACACCGAGCTGTGATATAAGAGGAAAAAAAAAAAGAAAAAAAAAACCACCTCCGGATGCCTGGATGAGAAACAAGAGGCAGAGTTGCTTTGAATCCCAGCAATGTGCCTATACCACCCCAATCCCCAGCCCTGCCTACCTCCGAATCTGCAGCCTTCTCCTCCTAACCCTCCAACAGCTGCGAACTGCCCCTCTTGCCCGCTTCGCTAACGGGGCCAGGCAGCCGAATGCCTCATGCCAACATGCCAGCCATCTGTTATGTCTACCTGCATTGACAGAGCTGTTTATTTATTCAAGAAGTACGTTGTGAGCATCTGCGGGCATTCAGTGCTACAAAGCAGGAGGCAGACTGAGCTCAAAGAGATGGATGATGGACCCTACTCTCATAAACCACTGAAGACACTAAACATGCATGGGATAAATCATATCTTAACATGGTAAATTGTGATGGGAAGTTGCACCAATGAGAAAAATTTTGTGCCTAGGGAGCCCTATGAAAGCTTGGGAGGGGAGGACTGGGTTGAATCTTTGAAGGGCAGGTTGGGCATATGGTGAGTACCTAGATAGGAAGGAAAAGAATACAAGCATATAGTGTTCTACAGCTTGCGGCGGATAGCAGAGCCTCCGTCTCTGGATCCCATGAGGGATCTGACGCCTTAATACTCCTGTTGCAGCTAGGCATCAACTGGCCATAGCAAAGAGTCATTTGTCACCCTATGTTAAGTTGGTGTCCCAATACTAAGAATGAAATTTTTATAAATTCTATTATTATCTTTGAATAGCAGAATTAAATGCGTCATAAACATTTAAAACCCTGACTTGACAAATGGCAACTTTAAAATATAGCAAGTTTTGGGCATGGGGATGTTGTTCTATGGAGGAGAATTTGCCTTAGAGGCCATGGGTTCAACCCTCAACATAGCAAATAAATACATAAGTTTTGTTTCTTTGTTTCTTTAAAAAAACATAAAATATAACAAATCATAAGAATCCTTATTTAGATGTTTCTCATTTAAAAAAAAAAGAAAAAGAACATTTTTGGAAAACGTGGAAGGAGATTTAAGTCTTTCAGTGTATCCTTGATGAGATAGCACAGAAAGGGATAATCACCTTAGCTGGGAAAATAATTTCATTCACTCATTTAACAAATATTTAGTGAGCCCTTATGATAAACAGGGCGTCAGTCTATGAGTGGGAACATCTCTGTGATCAAGGCATGTGAATTTATGGCAGACTGAAGTCGGCATTCTACCAAGCACCCACAGAAGGCAGCAGGGGAGGGGGGCAGCAAAGCTAAGGTGCACAAGAGTGAAGAGGAAGCAGATCTCATTTCCCCACCGCGGCTGACCCCAGTCGATGTCAGCGGGGTGGGTGGGCGGGGCCATGGAGGGTTTCTTTAAGGCACAGTGAAAGCAGCGTATGGAGCTTGCTCTAGTTGCACTGTGAGAGGCAAGATGAGCTAGAAACGGAGCTGAGTATAAGAAAGGATGCCCAAACTTGATGTGGTGGTAATCTCAGAACAGCCAGATTCACAGATTAAGTGAAATGGCTGGCGGGAGAGGAATCCTCAGTTGTGTGCACTGGAGACCCTAGGAGAATAGAAAGGCAAAGCAGGGCAGGCATTAGCTCAGAGAAGTTTAGCTCAAACAAGCTCTGGGCTAAACAGATGACCCTCCCGTCGAAGTGACATTGAACAACAGGGGAACTTCTGGCAGGTTGTTTAACCTCTCAGGGTTTGAATGAGCTCACCTACAAATGTGAACGGCCCAAATTTAAGCATAAATGAAGCAGTAAGCCTAGAG
This sequence comes from Mus minutoides, assembly GCA_902729485.2. Taxonomy (NCBI): domain Eukaryota; kingdom Metazoa; phylum Chordata; class Mammalia; order Rodentia; family Muridae; genus Mus; species Mus minutoides. The sequence continues at coordinate 859,380 of LR749749.1, read as the reverse complement.
CCTTAGGAGAGTGGCTTGCTAGTTGGTGGCTTTTTATTACCATGGCTAGGGCCACATGGACAGGGAACTGGTTTTGAAGGATGTATCTGAAGCAGGACATGTGAGCGGTGTTAAATCATAAAAGATGCGCTTTTTAGATGAAGCCCATAGACATTATTAACAAATGCATGTTACCCACAGTATGTCCAGAAGACATGGAGAATGGAACAACAGGGTAGAAGCTTTCCATGAGCTCCTACATGGATTAATACTAAGAAGACATCGCCATTTATTTTTTTTTGAGCATTTAGCTTAGCATTTGCTAACTCTTTGCTTTGTGAAGTCTTAGCTTAATAGACCACAGTCTACGGATAAAACTATACTGCTATATAAGCAAAGAGACCTAGAGTCAAATAGCCCAGCCTATTCAGTCCCTTGACCCCACATCCCAAAGTTAATTGGCACATAATTTAGTTCAATGCACTAGCCCCCTTCTTATCACCTGTAGATACATACACCCACCATCTGCTGGCCTTGATGCTCTACTTGGTCCTAAGGGAGTTGCCTCTGAGGGGAGAGCCTCCCCCATGCAGCGGTTCAGAGCCATTAGCAGATTGGAGCTCTTGCTTCGCCAGTAGGTCTCCACCAGTCTTATCAAGGCCACAGACAACTCCTACAGCTCCAGGAAGGTGTTTGCTGCCTCTCCGGGTTTACTATGCCTTATTGCTGGCAATGTGGACCCAGCTTCCTGGGGCTGGAACATAATGTAAATGAAGCATATGAACATAGGAGTTAAGGTGCTGGTTCAAATTATGGGACGTCCCTAATTACCTGTGTGATCCTGGAGAATGTGTCATTTTCTTTGTGAGTTACTTTCTCTTCTTCACCTGCAGTCCTGACACAGTGACCCCAGGTTCAGATCAAACAGAAACACGAAGGTGGTTTGCAGAAGGAATGGCATTGTGCCCTGTGCACAGTCAGCTTCCAATCTCAGCTGCGGCTGTACCATCCTCATGGTACTAAACGGGAGAATGGCAAACTTGAGACCCCGAAGGCGCGTGCGCAGAGCCATGAGTCCGTCACTCTTTCTGGCCCATTGGTTAGGAACTTTGGGCCCCTGCAAAGCCCATTTTAATTCTTGTTCCCCCCTTCTGCGGTCACATTGAGTCATTTTTTACTCAAGAAAGTGTCCCACTCATCCAGGGCTCTGCTTCTCTACCTTAATGTTAAATTTAGCATCACCTGCGTGGATTGCAAGTTTCTGATCGATCCCAAACACGCTCTCTTTAGAAAAGCATTAAGATAGCACCTCCTCCTTACACACACACACACACACACACACACACACACACACACACACACACACACACACTGTTGACTCACTTAATGGTTTAATGCCTTCTATGTGAATAGCTTTTTGCCCATGAGCAGATCCTAGCAACAAAGGCTGCCAGGGTGTTCTTTCCTAATCATTTGCTGACCATCATCGTCGTCATCATCGATGTGACATATTTGCTTTCAAAATTCCTTGGCGTGAATATGGCATTTGTCAGCTCTAGTATGTGGGACGAACCTGCTATTAACAGAAGGAGGTCTGATGCAAATGTTCTGTGTGGAAGTTAGGGGAGCTTGATTTTGCCTCCCTTTTTTTCTAAACCAACCCGTTTAAAATACTAATTCATCCCACAAAACAGCGACCCGAGCCTCGTCATCTGGTTGACTCCTCACGGTGCCTCAGAAACAGGCGTGTGTGTGTGTGTGTGTGTGTGTGTGTGTGTGTGTGTGTTTCTCTTCCTTTAATTTCCAATCTTGCTGCCGAAGGAGACACCCAAATGCCAGCGCACTGGAGCGAGTAATCGGCATTTACTCCAGGCTCGGCTGCGTCTTCCAGGCAGAAGGACAACTGGGTTGAATGAGTGGGGGTCCCTTTGCTTGCAGGCTCCGTGCAGTAGGCCTGCCAAACATTGCTATTCCAGCCCTGCAACCTGCGCCAGACTGTTAATGTCTTTATACTTATTCAAGTGTCAGAGAGTGCTGGCAGATGTCAGAGAGAATGGGAGGCTGTCAATAAGGAAATTACTTACATTCACGGGTGATGGCGGCAGGCTGTCAGGTAGCGTTTGAGGAGATGTCAAGCTGAAACGGAGGAAGCAGAGAAGAAAGAGGGTGACAGCAAACAGCGGCGGGAGAGGGCCCCCTTCTTTGAAAACCTGTTTGTAGATATTTTTCTCTTCCTTTTTTTTTTCTAGAGCTGAAGTCTAGATACGGTAGTCACAGGTCATGGGATAAACAAGGAGGTGTTTTCTATTTCTGAGATGGATGGAGAACAGGGTGGCAGGGCCCTTTTGTCTCTTGACATGAAGAAACAATCTGATTCTTCTCCTGATGAAGAAGTAGGCACAGTTTCCTGAGAGACGTGTGCTTTTCAATGCTTTCCGTACTTTGCTCTATAGCTGCTTCTTCTACCTATTGTGCTGTATGGGGTGGTAAAAAGCTTTACTGAGGTGCCCGTGAGAATCTACTATTTTTAAACACGTTTGGTATGCCAGAGGGAGGAAATGACACCCCCTTTGCTGCGCAGCTTTAAGACTAAGTTTGACAGAGTGGAAGGCCCTCTGTGTAAGCACAGGCTTCTCTCTGTCCTTGACTGTGGTAAGGGTCACTGGAGACTTAGGAGCTGGGCTCTACTTAGAAGCCTCTTAGCTAGAACTTAAGCTCTATTTTCTGTGGGCATACTCTTCCTTAGGACTTTGTGTCTGAGAAGCTGTATTCTCTCTCTCTCTCTCTCTCTCTTGCTCTCTCTTTGTCTCAGTCTCTTTTCACCCCCTTTCTCCCTTTTTTCCCCCTCCATTTCTCAAGTCTCTCCCTCCCTTCTTTACATGTTGGTTTTTTGTTTGTTTGTTTGTTTTGTTTTGTTTTTGTTTTTGTTTTGAGACAAAGTCTTCTTGCATAGCATAGACTAACCTTAAACCACAGCCTTCTTGACTAAGCCTCCCGAATGCTAGGGTTCCAGGCCTAGGCCACCACACTTGGCCTATCACATTCCTTTAGTGGTTTGTGTAGCTCCTACTCATTCCACCAGGGTCAGTATCTGTGTGCATGGAAGAAGAGGAGCCTACATTTCTGTTACCATTAATCATCATCCAGCTATAATGGACTTCTGGGTGGAAGGGTGACCCCCAGAGAATCCTTCTGAAAACCTGAGACCTTCTGTTTGTCTTTTATGACGAAAGAAAAACAAAAACACCACCACCATCATTTAACAACAATAAAAACTGACCTCTTTTGGAGAGAATATGCCAACCCCCCCCCCCCATTGGGGTTAACAAGGGCTTCCTGGAACTGCCTATACAGAATGTCACACATCTCCAGCTATAACATTTTAGAATTTCTCCTAGAAGGTATCAAAAAGAGGAAGCTGGACACATTGTTTTATTTTGCTTTGCTTTGTTTTCAATGAATCAAAGAAGAGTCTATGTGTTAACAAATGAGAATCCCAGAGCTAGAGGTACCTATGAGCAGTAGCCAGAGGCAGGGAAATTGTGCAAAGAATCCCTAGAAGATGCTGCTGGCCTCATCTGGACTCTGGAGACAAAGCTGGAGGCTAAATGAAGAATAAAGCTGAAGTCTAGACTTAACCTAGACAAAGAGACCCCTGCCCAGATTTCAGAGAGCCTCACTACATGGCCTCTCCCTCTTCCCCTCTAGAGAGGCATAGAGTTGGTGTTCTGGGTAAGCAAGTGTGTATGATCTATCTGCCTCCTGGTCTGGCTGTGTGCTCAAGGTTCCCAAAGCTCAGCCCTTCACTGGGTTGGCTCCAGTCATGGATGGATGGTGCACAGATTCTGGAGTATCTTCTCAAAGCTTTGAAGTGCTCTCCTTAGGGCACATAAACATACTTCTGCCAGAAAAACACGGCAGGACGTAACCCTGGTAGACAGATCCCTCCCAAGACACTCACAGTTCAGGAAAGAGTCCTTTTCTGTGAGGATAGAATCACCAGGCTGCCTGCCTGTTTTTTTTTTTCCTCTCTAAGCTTAGGCAATTACGTTAAAACCCTGCGAGGGTCTTTGAAATACCTTTTGCCTTTATAGCTCTAGGTTCCTCATCACTACTACACTGGCCACACGCAGGTACAGGCCACCTCACAGGTCTTTGTCTACTCTTACCTCAATGCTATGTCTGGTTAGAAGATGATCCTGCCGAGGATTTGTGCTGGAAGGACCACTTAAACGTTGGAAAGGACAGAAAAACCTGCTACAGTAGAAGATATCATGACAGAATCCAGGAAGGCTTTAGATTCCCCAAATGTCACTGTGTTCCAGATTGTTTACTTGCTATATGCTCTTCATCCTATGGAATAAAAGGATAGAATCTATTCAATCAGTATTTTTTTTACAACAGTGAAATCCTCGGTATTTCCCTATCCCGAATGTCTGACTATTGCCACTCTCAACCCTTCACCCAGTTTTCTGCTGGATACTAGCCAGCAGCAACGGGAAACACAGCAGCAGTCCCGGAATCCTAGAATACCCTCTAGCATTTGTTACTGTCTTGGTGAGTCACAGACTGACCACCCTCTAGCCCTACTTTTTGGGGCAAGGATTGAGATTTTGAAATACTAAAGTGTTTAGGAGGAGCCTGGATTATAATCAGAGGTGGTTATTTCAGGACCCACTGCTCTCTGCTAGGTCATGGATCTACTTGGAGGCCTTTACAGTCTTACGTTGTAGCATCCTTTTTAATCCCAACTTGTATTTTATGTGTATGGGTGTTTTGCCTGCACGTGTGTCTGTGTACTACTTGTGTTCCTGGTTCCCATAGAGGCCAACAACAAACAAAACAAAACAAACAATCTGACCCTTTGGAACTGGTTTTGTAGGCAGTTGTGAGTCATTATCTAGGTGCTGAGAATTCAACCTGGGTCTTCTGGAACATCAGTCAGTGTTTTTAACTCTGAGCTGTCACTCCAGTCCCCACAGTAACATCTTATATCTTTCCTCCCAACTACTCATGAGCATGTATGATTTTATGTTTACTTGTATAATGGCTTAAGTATATCACCTCTATAGTCTTTAAGGATCACAGAAACCATGTCTGGTTTTTGCTAGTATTAAGACCATTGCATAACGGGATTATAATAATAGATACATGAGTAACAGGATAATTTCATGCATAGATAAATGAATCCCTATCTGTCTAACTCCACAGTTTCGGAGCTTTAGGTTAGGCAGCAAAATTACTTAGGAAACTGAGCTCCGGGTGACAGGTTCTAAGAAGTGCTGTGTAAGAATGCAATAGAAAGCTGTTCTACCCAAGTTGCCTGAGTTGGAATCGCAGCCACAGCACTTTTAGCAGACTCAACATGTTTCTTAGCTTCTCTGTGCTTCAATTTCTTTGTCTCCAAAATGGAGCTAAGTGTAAATCTCATGTCAAACAGCAGGGAGGACCAGCAATGTGTTCATTCCATCTCTCAGAACACTGCACAGAACCTAGAATGCCTGCCCTTGTACCTGTGCTGTATGTTTTGCTGAGGCATTCTCAGTGTAGAGAAGTGGGTGCTCCTGGATAATCTTGTTCATGAACTGCTGCGTGTCTGCGCTTATCCAGCATCGTCAAGCCCTCTCCTGGTCTTTCAGATAGAGCATCCTGAAGGTGTCTGTCATAAAGGACTTTAGGCCAACTCCCTCAGAAAGGAAACACATCAAATCAGCCCATCTTGATATCTCTACTTTTTTATACTCAGCACTCCATGTTCAGAAAAGGAAATATTCAGCAAAGATAAGTTATTTTTTTAAACTCCAAACATGCATTACCAATATTCCCCTTTAACTGTTGTTAATTCTCTTCCTTTGGGCCACATCGTCTTCAGCCTTTGTTAATAACTGTGGTATGGGACAGAGTGGTTAAGCCAGGCTCACATCATGCCAGGGTTCATCAAGGCTCTGGAAACTATCAGCCTTCACTTGTCTTGTTTCTTAAACTAGAAAATAGGACGTAACACTAATTATATCCATGGTGGTTAAATGAGATAGATATAAATGTCTAACAATCCTGGCAGATCACAGACACTTAGGCAAGTTTACTAGAACACTTATTCCACCTCATTCCTCTCTACACCACTCTAATCAGGCCAGAACCAACACTCCACTTATTCTACCTCATTCCTCTCTACACCACTCTAATCAGGCCAGGACCAACACTCCTCTGTCCTCTGCACCTTCTCTACTTTCTTCATCAATGTCTCTCCATCCCCCCGGGGACCAGAGTACTCAGAGACCCCACCCTTCCTCATGTTTCCCATGAATACTTGAGGCTTAGGCAACAGAAGCCAGGGGTCAGGGAAATGAGGCAGCTGGCTACAACATCTGGGTGGAAACTGGCCTTCGCGCGTGCTTCTGACTAGCTTCGGTTTTCACCAAGGATGGTCTGGGTTAGTTTTGACCTACATCAGTTTCCTTTGCTCATTTCCCAGGATCCTCCTGTCTCATCTGCCGATGCCCTTGTCACGATCACAGAAGTATTCAAGCTGTTTTCAATGTTCGCTTTCAAAACCTGGTCATACTGGTGTTATTGGTATGAAAATTCAACGCATCAGAGTAGGTGCCACCACTCCTTTTCCAGTTCAGGATCCGAAGGAGGACATAAGGAGGGTATCCGGTTGGCAGGGGCACAGAGACCTGTGGCCTGTATATCACACTAGGCAAAAGGCAAGGGTTATGGCAAAAGTCCCATTCTTTTCTACTAGAGAATGCACACACAAGATGAGTCATAACCTCCAGGGGTAGTTGCCCAGAGGCCAATAAATCAGTCACCAGAACTTTTGATTTTATTGACTTTTCTATGAAGAACCCCACCCCCTTTTTCTTATGTGGAATTTCTCTCCCCACCCCATCTCTTGTAGGGCCTAAGAGATGCCTCTGAAGAGAAAAAAAAATTAACTTCACTTTAACGCCATTACCTCAGTGTGAACACGAGCTTCAGAGAGACTAAACCACACACGAGTGTGAACTTGGAACTGTTAAATGGAGCAAAGCAATCCAGGGAAAAGATGAGAAGTGTTCCTCTGAACCAGTTCTAGGCCTGAATATGAGAAATATGAAAAGTTTCACTTCCATTTCTAGTGAAACTAGAAAGAAACATAATTCTGGGACATACAACCACAACAAGGGCTGGGTGGATATATGGAATAGTTTCTATCATTCATATATATATGAATGTATAAGAATACTTTAAAAAATATTAGAAAATTTGAATCTGTGATATATTTACGTAGTTCAAACAGGAAAAAAATGTGAAAAGATATCTTGTGAAAATTTCCCCTGTCTCTTCCTCTCACAACTTTCCTCCTCCAGACAACCACTTCCCAGCCTTGTCCCCCTCTAAGGTCCTTTATGTGTCACATATATGTATGTGTGTATGTGTGTGTACACATATATGTAAATATACATACAAATATACAGATCTCTCTCTCTCTCTCTCTCTCTCTCTCTCATCTCTTATGGCATGCCATCCCCAATGTTTTGTGGTGAGCCTCCATTATACCCATAGGGTGATTGGCCCTGTGAACATCTCAGAATGTATTTATCAATTCTATGCTAGCAGACATTGAGTTAATGTTTGTTTCTCCTAATCTTTTCCCTTTACAGAATGGGTAAGTTTGTGTGTTATTCCACAGGATAAGAGGAATGTGTCTCTGGGCTCATGTTCCTTAGTTGTAATATCTTAATAGATACATGCCCCAATCAGATATGGAGCCTACAATGGTTCCAATGCTAGAAGGCTTAGGTAGAAGGGTCAAGAGTTCCAGGTCAGCCTGATCTAGAAAATAAGTTTCAGACTAGCTTGACCTGTACAGCGGGATCCTGTCTTAAAACAAAACAAGCAAAACAGCAAAAATGGGCCTTCCTTCAAAACCCTTCACAATACAGAAGATTTTTTACCAATCTCAGGAGCAAACAGTAAGTTTTGGATTTACTAGTTTGCTATTAGGAACAAGAGTGATGTATTTCTTCTGTGTGGAAGCCTCTCGCACACAAAGGGCAGTTTCCGTGCTTTATGGGTTTCCCGTTGGGGTTTATGACTTTCACTTCATTCGGGTTGTCAGCAAGTGTGTAGGCCACTTCCTGAGTTGATCTGGACACAGGCTTCTTTAAGGGAAGGTGGCCAGTTTCTACCACCTTCGTATGTGAGTTGAGAGGTGTCTGATAGTGGAATAAGCACACTTGCTTATTCTGTGGGAAGACTTGGCTCAGCTTGAGTTGGAGCACGTTGAGATGAAGCTCTCCAGAGTTCTAGCTTTTCCTCCCTATGGTTGGAAATTGCTTAGTACCTTTGAAGTAACCAACTGCAACTGAGACAAACCCTCAGGTTTTCTCCCCCTTAAGCCCATTAGCTTCATAGCATGCATTTGGTAAAAAGAGAAAAAGCCAGAACTTGAAGGAAGGTTGCATCTTGTTGAGAAGTTTTGAGCCAGGCTGTCTGCCTAACACTGAGAGCGCTAACAAAAAATTTTAAAAAATTAAAACAAACAAACAAACAAACAAACAAACAACCAAAAAAAACCCCTCTGACTTTGTGGACTCCAAACTACTCCCTGCCTGAGTTACACATGAAAATGGCCTGGGAAGAGTTACCAAGCCTTTGTTCAAGCCTAGAGCTGTCATTCAGGAGCAAGTATTGTTAAAAAAAAAAAAAAAAAACCCTGTAGATGTTCTCACAGCTGAAAACCACTGGCCTGGCCATACCTTAGAGAAAGCGAGGAAGCCACAGCGTGTTTGGGAAGGGAAGTGGTCGTGGAAAGTTTGATAATGTCTAGTAGGAACTACGTAATGTTGACTTTAAAACATTCTCACCACAGTGTTCAAGTGAACAGCAATAAAACCCAAGACCTACCTTCAGATTTATAGAGATTGGGTGAACAATTAAAAAATAATAACAACAACAACAAAAAATAATGAAAATACAGGAAAATCTGGACAAGTTGTCTAGTTTCTTGAAGAAGGCTTAAAATATTCTTGGAGATAGTTTTGAGGATCACTCAGAAAATTTAAATATGTAGTAGAAATTAGATGATAAGGGGCTATTATTGGATTTTCTTCAGGGATAATATACTGTGGTTTATATATAATAATATACTAATTTAGAAGAGACAGGCAAGAGTCTTTTAAGGATGTTTATCATTTTCAGATAGCTTTTCAGCAACACAAAGTGAAATTACACAGAATAGGAAGATATACCTCACTCTGTAGTCCACAGCAGCTTGAACTCGCAGTAATAGTCTCTGTTTCTCGATGTGGCCTCAAACTCTTTATATAGCCCAGGTTAGCCTTGAACCTCTGATCCTCCTGTACCCTCCTCCTGAGTGCTGGGATCCCCTGATTGTTAAAGGACTCTGGAAGAGGCTGAGGTGTGAGGCACAGGAGAGACTGCTTTATAACTGCGATGATTATATTTAATTAACTTCCACTTATTGAGTTCCATTTTCCAGAGTTTGTGCTAATGGCTTTGGATGCATCACATAACCTCAGTTCCAAAACAAGCATCAGTGTCTTCTTAGACGTTGAGGAGTCTGAGACACAAGGCTTGAAGTGACTGGGAGTTTGTTCAAGTCAGCTCTGAGTGGGGGATTTTGTACAGGTTCTTCCTCTTTCCATGGTGGGCGATCTTGATCATTGTGCAACATTGACTGCCCCAACCTCAGTGGAAAGCACACAGTGTTTGTTTCGCTTTTGGTATAGCTCTTGTTTGAAAGTCAGACAATGTTTGTGTGTCTGTTGTGTCTCTGCTTGTGATACAAAAGGCATGCTCTGTGGAGTAAGGTCTTGTTGGGTCTGTTTCTTGGCTCTGTTGGTAGATGTTGTTCTTATTCAATGAAGTAAAACTTCCCTCTTCTTCACTTTCCACTTCGATGATGATGGAGATAACACTAGGTGTTGTATATAATTGTTACAAGGTTAAGAATATATATTAGGAAATCATGCTACAAAAATGTTCATAAATATTAGCTATGCCCTCTATCTTTCTTTGAATTTAACTTGAATGTCCTCAGAGAACGCTAACTTGTACAGGAAAAAAAATCCTCATGATAAAGGGATTGTGTTACTGGGTCCTACAAGCATGTTAACTTGTCACTAGGGATTATAACATTGAGTCCTCAAAATCTACTATAGAATTCAATTGATGTGCATTAAGTTATGTTTGTTAGTGTTAACTGTTGTAATCTAATAGTCTATGGCAACTATTTAAAGATTTTATGTAGCAACTGAAGATTAAGCTATTGTCAGTAGATTTCCAAAGGTGGGCAAAGGGGTTGTAGAGATGGCTCAGCAGTTAAAAACTCTGGCTGCTCTTGCAGAGTACCTGAGCCCAGTTCCGAACACCACAGGGTGGCTCACAACTCCTGTGACTCCAGCTTCATAGATCTGATATTCTTCTTTATCATCTGAGGGTACGGGCACATACATACATGTAAATGAAAAATAAAAATAATAAAACGAAAGGACAGAACCAGCAGTTATTAGTACTTTCTGTGGGCTCTGAAAGTTCATCCTGTGTACGCAGAGTCGTCTGAGGAAAGCCATTGGGAGAGGAAAACTTAGACAGGTTCGTTCCCCCACAGGTAAATAATCTACTCATTTGAGTTGTTATGTATAGAAAATGTAAAAATTAGATAAACTTGAGGATTCAAATTGCTTAAACATAGCGAACTATTGTCCATTGTGAAGCAAAGGAAGGATTCCACTTCCTATCACATCAGACTCGGGAGATGCTCTGACCTTGAAGTAAATCACATGGGTGTCTGTCCCTGAGGAGAGATAGCCATCGGGTAGGCTGAAGTTTCCCTTGTCTCAGAATGCAGCGGGGACGAGAAGAAGCAAGAGAAAAAGGGAGATCTCCTGTGGGGGGTTAAAAAAAAAGAGTCCAGGGCCTTGATATAGGCATTGGGGTCAAGGCCCTGGGCTTTCAAGAAAGGGGAGTGGTTAATAAAGGGGAGTGGTCAAGTAAGGGGCGTAGTCAGAAGGGAGAAGGTGATGGGAAGTTCTTCTGGGAAGAGGAGAGAAATCTTCTAATGCAAACCATGGAATTATCAGACCACAAGTCTGTGCCTTCATTGATCATCCCACAAGCCCTCTCTAGAGCCTGGCCTTCCTAACACACAGGGCTTAAAGCAGAAACAGATCTTACCCCAGCTTAGGTAGCAGAGCGCTTAACACGAGGGCACAGAGCAACGACAAAGGCATACAAAGTGTGTCTTTGAAGCAGCGGGTATAGTCTGGCCCTGGGTACCTCTAGCCTGAAGCCAACGGGTGATCCATGGTCCATTTGATCTATAATTACTTCAGGTTTATGGATAGGTTGGTCGCGAAGAGAGGAACTATTCAGGGAAAGTAAATTTAGGGCTTGAACATAATATATAAGAAAGCAGTAATATTTTAATTCACATACTTACTAACTAAACATGAAGCACCTACTGTATGATAAGTATTGTTGTGACATAAGAGCAGAGTACAGATAAGGTCATTGTTAGCCTGCGTCTTTTCTAGTTGGTCAATTAAGATTATATCACTATACATCCCTGCCCTGTCCTCTCTCCTCTCCCAGGCTGGCCTTGATTTGTCTATAAATAATAATTGGGTATGTCCTGAATGTCTGGTCCTCCTGTGCTCTAGTTTGTGAGCACTGGAATGAAATCAAGAACTTTCCACATGCCCAGCAAGCACTCTGCCAATAGGACTCCATCTCCACCTCAAGAGCTTTACTCAATCTAGTTCTAGTAGAAGATCTAAAATAGACTTATAATTTTAGAGAGACTTAATATCCTCCAGGGATCCTAAAGTGATTTCTATACTTAAAAACGGAGTCAGATGACCCTATCCTGACAAAATTTACTGCTCACTCTGTCTTACACTTTCGAAAGAGCAGCGTTCCCAGGCTAGCCGAGAACAGCTCTGGTGAGCACATCTCTGTCCCAGGAGTAGGAGTCTCTGTGAGGACAGCTTATCCAGACCTCTGATGCTGTCTGCCTTGCTTTCCTGGTCACTTCATGATGAACAGCCACCTTCCCTGTTTTGTCCCCAGTGGTTTTTATTAATGCCTTCTACAGGGCCTGACTTACAAATGCTTTTTAAATAATGTCTCAATTTAGGGAATCAACACATATCTAAAGGTTTTCCCTAGTACCAGGAGGGAGACCTTGTAGTAAAGGCTCTGGGTTCAAGCCTGACAACCCCAGTTGATCCCCACAGCTCACATAGTGGAAAGTACCAACTCCCACAAAGTGTCCTATGTCTTCCACATAAGCAGCATGCCAACACCCCATCACTGATGTAAAATAAAGGAAAAAATGGTTTGGTTTTGATCTTTTAAGACATGAAATTCAACATTAAGACCTGGCTGGTCCCAAGCCAAGCAGGACAGTTGGTTACCTGACTGGCATGGAAATGAACTGGATCCAGGACCAATGTTACATTATACTGTCTCTCACAGAAATTGTATCTTAACTGTGTTTTTGGCAGCTCAAAGCAGAGATGATCCTGTGCCTTTGTACAGTAAGTGTGAGTCACCTGCTGTCGTATAGAGTTGAGCTGTTCCACTAACATCCCAGAAAAATGTCCCACCCCTGCCAGGCATCCTACAAGGTTAGTTAACTGACCTGAACGTCAGGGATGTAAAGAGTAGGTAAGTTGCTCATTCACACCGACTTACCTGACGTGGGTATTTGTTGTCCCCCTCTGTGTGTGACCAACATCCTTGCAGCTATTAGGTAAAGTATTTTGGACAGACCCCTAGCTTCCAGCAACCAAAAGCTAAAATTGTCATCAGATACCGTTAAGGGCTATAGTAGAGTTTCTCTGTTCCAATGTCTTGTTTATGGGTAGTCTTGGATCTTGGATAGCCCTGGATGTTCTTGGATTGCCTGGGAACATGTTTATGATTTATCTTATTTGGATACTATAAAAACTTCACTGGACTGCTATCACACTGGGACATGGGGTTTGGAATAAATGAAATTTGTGTCTAGAACATTACAGTTTATATTTGGCTACAAAGTATACTATCAAACCTCTGAGGTGAGAGCCACGGTTTTGTTTTTGCTTTTTGTTGTTGGGCATGGCCAGGGCCATCAGGAAAAGTGATAGCAGATTCCCAGATGTGGATGGAGAGTCTCAGGAATGTCAGTATAACCAGGCAGATGTGGGCTCAGAGACAGGCTTGCCCTTCTCTCAGACAGCAGTGGGGCTGGGACGAGTCTGTCCCTCCTGGGCCTTCTCAAGCCACTCAGCTATTGAATAGCTCATATCTCTCGCTGACACCTATGGATACAAGGCAGTATTTATTTGAGAGAGGATTGTGTAGCTCAGTTGGCAGAATTCTTGCCTGGCATGTTTAAAACCTTGGGCTGCATAAAGTGGCCATGGTGACACAGAGCCGCAGACCTAGCACTGGGAGCTGGATTTGGTGCTTATCATCAGGCTGTGTATTGAATTGGAAGCCAACCTGGGCTACAGGAGACCTGTCTCAAGATGAAATGCAAGTAAACAAAGAAATCAATCAAACAAGCAAAACCAAATAAAACAAAAAACCTAGTCTTCCCAGGGGGCAGCATTTTCAAGCAGCAGTCTTTCCCTGTGTGGAGCTCTCAGGATCTGAGACAGTCTTCTCTAAACTGCTTGGTTGTGTTTTGTTCTAATCGGACTAGAGTTCTTTTGAAACACTGCCAAGGGCTCTCCAGGTGAGGCCAGCTGCCACCAAGCCCACCCTCCGCTCTCACTGGTGCTCCTGGTTCTAACTACTTCTCTCCAGAGCTCTCTAGAACA
>LR749749.1:670641-845481 GCA_902729485.2 Mus minutoides | reverse complement strand
GAGAGAGAGAGAGAGAGAGAGAGAGAGAGAGAGAGAGAGAAATGAAAGAGCAGAAGAGAGGGAGAGAGGGAGAAATGAAAGAGGAAGAGAGGGAGAGAGAAATGAAAGAGAGAAGAAGAGAGAGAAATGAAAGAGAGAAGAGAGAGAAATGAAAGAGAGCGGAAGAGAGGGAGAGAGTGAGAAATGAGAGAGGAAGAGAGGGAGAGAGTGAGAAATGTAAGAGAGAGGAAGAGAGGGAGAGAGAGAGAAATGAAAGAGAGGAAGAGAGGGAGAGAGTGAGAAATGAAAGAGAGGAAGAGAGGCAGAGAGAGAGGGATAGAGGAAGAGGAGAGGGAGAGAGAGAGAGAGAGAAAGAGAGAGGGGGGCAAGGTTCACAAGCTCAGATGTATGTCCTTGCCTTCCATCTTGTTTGAGACACAGTCCCTCTCCCCCCTGCATACAAAAGGCTGATTGGCCTGAGAGCTATTGGGGACTCCTGGGTCTCTCCTTGCCACCCCTCCCTTGCATCAGTGGGGTTGCTGGTGTGAGTTGCCAAGTCAGGCATTACAAGGGTTCTGGGGAGCCAAGCTCAGGGCTCCATGCTTGAGAGACATGTCCTTTACCCACTGGGCCTTCTCCATAGCCTGGTTTCCACAGTAAGGGGTGGGGTGAGTGGGAAAAGAGAGAGGTGGGGGAGGGGACAGTGAGAAAGAGACCGACCGAGAGAGACAGAGAGACACAGAGGGATAGAACTTTTCCTGTAATGTCATGAAACCCAGCAGGCTCCTTGAGTGTGAGGCTTTCTTTCCTCAAGTTTGCTCTTCTGACACATTGTACGGGGTTGGCTTCTACAGCGATTTGTCTCATTAAGAGAAAGAACACAACTCTGATTCATTTTTATTTTGTTGTGTACCCTGAATGGAAATGGTACGGCTAGCTTTAAAGTGAGAGGGGCTAAGGCTAACCAAATAACTTCTATTTAGAGATGTTTTCATGACACCATGTCCTAGTTCAACTGTTTTGGAGGAAAATGGAGCTTGTTAGTGTTTTGGACATCCGAAAAAAAAAAATTGGGCTTATGACTTGTAACAGCTGGTGTTTGACTTTTTAACCAGGGTACTTAGGAGAAGAATTTGTTGTGAGTTTTTATAAAACAACAAACAGGACATAAGTCACATATTTTATTTATCTGGTGGACTTTGTCTAGACTGGGGTGGGGGGCAGATTTTTGTCCTGCTGTGAGAGGTGTTTAATTCCGACAACACGTTAAGGATCTCTTAACTCACAGAGCCGTGGTCTGGCTTAGAAAACTTGTCTTCTCTTTTGTCCTCACTCTTCTCAAGCTCTGCTTTGGTGACAGCCATGTCCCTCCCCTCCATATGCTAACCCCAACACACCTACTTCACTGTTGGAACAGATCTCAAGCAAATGCACCCTTCCACACTTGGGGAGCTGGAGCCAGCTTCCATTTCTTCCCATACTTGACCACTCTTCAGAGACAGCTAATTAGAGTCAATTGTGTGGGTAACTGTAGATTCTAAAATTATCACCAGTTAATTCCAAGCCTTGGAAACATTCATCATATGCTAATAGTGTGACTGTGAGAGATTTGACTTTTAAGCGGGGGTTTCAGTCAAGAATCCAAGCTTATTCATGTGCTAACTGTGTGTCACAGTGCCCGTTGTTGCAGAGTGGGACCCACACAGTCACATCAAGGTGTAGGAGGCAGCTAGCTTGATAAGTCACACAAGAACCATCATATTCTTTAACAAACTTGCATCACATGCACTATCATTTTACATGATCTGACCCAGTACAATTATCTGGATACTGTTAGGCACTTTATAACTGTGATTGATCTATAAATAGAAACAAAATAAGAGAAATTTATAACTTCATTTGTAAACATTGTGTTTAAATAAATTTAAAAGTTTAAGGTTATATAATATAGCTATGTGGGAAAAGGTCTAACTTTGATGATAAATTCTTCTATTTTTTAAGGACTTCACACACAAAAAAACCGAGTATTCTTTTACCTACCAATCGAATGGTCATAATAAACACACTGTCAAATCTGCTAAGTCTTTCTTCATGAGAAGAATTGAATTCTTCTGATTAAGTTAAAGCTCTACTAGCCTCTCACACCCAGGCTCAGCTGGACCCAGAAACAGGCATTCTCTCAGCCACCTAGAGAAATAGAGGTGAATTCTAGGATCTGTTCCTTGTGAGTGGGTGAGTGGGTGGGATTGTGTGTGTAAGGGATTGTGTGTGTAAGCATTCAATGCTGTGCTTTTCCATACATAGTGTCATCTAGAAGTACTGTGTAGATGTTTGTTCTACTACTGAGATGATGTTTATCCACATGTCAGAATGAAGATTTGGCTATTTTCACAGATTTAGTGTAATAGAATCATCTAGAAGTCAGTGCTTTAGAGAAACTGTTTAGTTGATTTAAAAGGTGATGTAATGTTGTGTTTGGCTATATGACTATAAAGGAGATGAGTCCTTAGGTATGTGCTTTTGTAACAACAGCAAATGCTAGTTGAAGAAGCCCTTTGACCACCATAATTTTGTGAGGTCTAATAGATTAATTAAAAAAATGTCTACTGGTAAGGTATTAAACAGTTTATTCTTTTATTGCCTTAGACATTAAATAAGAGCATAACTTAGTATTAGCAATATTTAGAAAACTTCAATGTGTCAGCAGTATCTAGAAAATTCTACTTTGTTATTTCATCAAAAGTCCTTAGTTGACACTATCTGTCCTCAGCATTTGATAACAATTTTTACTCCTATAATGTCAAGGTAGGCCTCACAGAGTCGGCCCTGCAGGGATAATAATTAGCAAGTCAAATCAGGTAGCACTGGAAGTCCTGAGTTCTATCTGGGTCTTGGACAACTGTAACTTTGCTATCATCATTCATTCTCTCTGGGACTCGATTTCTTCATTGCAGAAATGCTTTGATTGGTGGCGTGAGGATAGGAAAGACTAGAAGAGATGATAATTAATATTCCTTCCAACTCCAAAAATTGTCTTATTCTATTATTCATTTCTTCTTTCTTCCTTCTTACTCTGTGTTCTAGGACATAGAGTGATCATTAGTTAAAAAGAAAGGGACCTTGTAGAAAAATAACAAAGCTTATTGTGAAAGGCTGAAAGTATCTCAAATATAAAACTCTCTTGTCATCCCTGGTCTCGAGGAGAATTTGATGTAGTCCAGGACATGTGATATCCTGTCTCCAAATAAAGCAATGTAAAAGTATTTTCTTCTTAATTCACTTTAAAGTCAACTCCTTCAGAAGAAAACAGACAGATCCTGCCCACACAGAAGTTACAAATAGAGAAATATACATGAAATATCCAATGACGAATATCCGTCTGAGCTCATGCACGGTTACACTCCAGCTCAAAATGTTGATGCACTTTAACCCATGACCTATGTTTATTAGGTGTCTATTCATCAGCGCAGAAAAGTATATTATTGTTTATTGCATGACCAACAGAGATGCATGCTCCGTGACCTTGTGATCATGTCAAGTTACATCAGCTTTTACTCTATAGAGAGGAACATTGTCTTGTGTCACATGTAACTACTCTCTACAGATAGATATGAATTGGTAAGTGCAATGATAATGCTTATTAAAGGAAATGTTTTGGCAGTTCTTGTCTATAGTATTTTTTAGAATTTTTACATGTCCATAAAGTAATTGAAAAAAATATCCTTTGCAGAGTGGAATTTCCCATGCCGTTGTTACATTCTTTGTGGAATATTAGGGCCTTTGAGATAAAGAGCTGCAAGGGCCAGGATCTGGAAGAGACAGTTTCTGAAGTGATCTTCTGTATTCAAGTCCCTCCTCACAGGGACAGTCTTCCCTCGCAGGCTGGTTATGCTCTCAGAGAATGAATTGCCTCTCTTCTATCATGGCTGCTGTCATATTGAATGACTCTCAGTGCCCTCCCTAAGGCAGTTCAGGAGATGGGGAAGCATTTTACAAACTGACACATGTTGGTAAGTGTTGAGGTGCTTGTTCCAAGGCTACCCTGGCCATTTGTCTGAACACAGAAGTTTCTCCAAAGCAGCAGGACTCATTTTATAGTCATCAAAGGATTCATGGTCCTGAGCAGGGAGTTAGAATCACAAGTAAATAAATTTTAGATTCTGTCTTTCCTGCCCTTCTTACTGTGCTCCAGGGATGTGAATGTTTGGAGCCCCCCTGCCCCCATCCCACATCTTTGTGTTTCTATGGAAATAGAATACAGGATTCCAACCTGGCCACATGCTCTAAGTTAGGTTGGTCACAGGCAGGCTTTCCTTAGGTCAAAGCAGGGAAGAGGACACAAAATCAAAGCACGTCAAGCTGTTCCTCCTTCCCCTTCTGCTGTAGGTCCTCAGACAACAAGGAGTGGAAAGGCATGGAAAGCAACACTCAGAACAAGGAAGGAAATAAGGGGTTTTCTCTAGGGTCTGGAGCCAAGCTCTTGTCATTGCCCCAAGACGTTGGCACAGCAACTCATCTTTCCATTGCTACGGAGTAAGAGTGAGAGTTTAAAGAGAGAGGGCCCCAGGGAGTGAGCTTCGTGATCTCCAGTGTCCTGGTCACACAACTGTGGTGTGTATGAGTCGGAGGTGGGAGGAGGGGTGTGAAATTTTCATCCTCTCTTTAAAATCTGTTTGTTGTAAACTAAGAAAGGGCTTTCCTTTCTTTAACAAGTAGTGGTTCATTTGTTAAATACTGTAGATTTCAGAGGTTTATTATTATTATTATTATGTTATGCTTGTTGAAGAAAAAAAGTATTGCATTGTTTTTTTGTTTTTTTGTTTTTTTTGTCACCAAGAAGCTCTTTGAATATTCTACAGGTTAAGAAGCAGTAAAGTGACATTCAGAAAGTACCGGGTGCAGTTTATCAATAGTTGATATGTTCATTCTTCATGACTCTGCTGTATAAATTCTCACAGTCTTTTGTCAACATGTACGACTGACCGTGTAAAGCATCCTTGCCAAGTGGGTTTAGGTTTTCCTTCCTTGTGTTTGAAAGTTGGATGAACAGGCAGTGTGCAGGCTCGCTGGTGGACAACCTGGGCCTTTGTTTCTTTCCATTTGCAAACTGGAGCTCAGGTTTCATACCTTCAACTGCACATACCCATATTCCAGAATGACCTAGAGAATAATAATGGTCAAAATGTGAAAATGCTGAGGAGTTGCATGGCTATTTCATAAAGTCCTTATAGATCTGTATCAACCCAGAGTATCAGAAGTCACCAAAGGAGAAAAGTTATTCACAATACTACCCAGCTGTAAAGTTGAATCTCAATAAAGATGGGTCTGGGCCTGGCGAAATAGCTCCAACTTTGCAATAGTGGCACTTATATCCTGAAGGTAACCAGCAGCTGTCTAATTGAACCTAAGGGCTTCTCAGTAGGAAGGACCTTATGCCTGGTTCTATGAGCCTAGCCAAGAACACATGTCTGGAGCAGTCATAGACTCTAGAGGAGATCCAACTACAATCATTTTGCTAAACTAATATTTCTTTCAACCATATGTGAAATATCTATCCTTACTCCCATAGATAATCACCAGTCCTTACCCTCATCAGATAGACTTCATTGTTTGCAGTAGATGAATAATATGGCAGAGATCCTCAAACAACCAAAATGCAAGAACAAATGATGAGGTCCCCACCTCACCTGGGACACCTAAGGCTTGGGGACCGTAGCAGAAGAGGAAACAGAAAACTTGTAAGAGCCAGAAGATCCGGGTGACCGCTGTGAGACACTGCCTTCTTCACTACAGGAAGGCTGCACCTGTGCACTCTCAACACTGTGGTGACCCACGGGAGACCATACAAATGAATGTGTCAACATGGATGAGAAAAATGTCACAAGGCCCCAGTCTAGAAGAAAAGCTACAGGCAGACCATGAGTGGCTAGGGAGGGAGGAAGGATAGGCTTTCTCCTCATTAGGTTTCTCAGTCCTGGGGGGTCAGCTGTAAACACTCGCATGTGGGCACTCATTGGACTCTATAGATTGTTGCTCTCTCTCTCTCTCTCTCTCTCTCTCTCTAATATAATAGTTCTTCTATAATAATAGACAAGGTCATGAACACAGGCTGAAGGGTCAGGAGGAGTTAGAAAAGGAAGCAGGATAAGTGGAAATAATATAAACGCAGTATACTCACATATGAAGTTCTCAAAAATAAACAAAAGAAAGAGAATTCCAAGCAAGAGCTGCTAGTCAGATTCAGATACCTGCAGCATTTCTACTGTGCTGACTTTATGGTACGCTCCCTTACTCCAGTGGCCTTGGATACCTGCAGTTTTTCCGCTGCACCGACTTTATGATACGCTCCCTTACTCCTTTTTGTCTTTGATCTTAAGTGGTGTTCTGGTGCCTCATTTTCTTTTAATACAGGAGGTTTGATATTTGAAGATGGTTCTGTTTTCATTTTCATTTAAGGTTCAGAGGCCTTATTGAAATAGCAAGTTGTAACCAATGGAATTAAACTTGCATCTATTTTAGGCTGATAATAATCATTGCATTGCGAGAAAACAGTTTGTTTCTAACTTAAATGCACATCTTAAACTTTTAAACATTTTTTGCAAACTCACATGAGCGATTAGTGCCTTGCTGGAACTGGAAGAACGAGAGCCCTAGATTCAGGATGTGTGGCTTCTTTATTGTCCTGAGCCTCGTTCCTTCTTGTCACAGTGTAAGTAATGGTACCGGCCTCTCATGGCTTAAACATAACACAATCAGATGTAGCACAGGTATGGCAAACCATTGAACAGTGGGTAAGAATGAGTCCATGACAGTGATAGATGCTAACATGGATAGATTATTAAAAACAGAAGGCTGGAGAGATGGCTCAGTGTTTAAGACAGATTGTTGCTTTTGCAAAGGACAGGAGTTTAAATTCCAGCAGCCATATCAGGCCGCTCACTGCTCACAGCGCCTGTGGTTCTAGCTCCAGGGCATGGAGTCATCTGGTCTTTGTAGGGACCTACACTCATGTACACACACACACACACACACACACACACACACACACACACCCCAAATAAATCTAAAAGAGAGAAGAAAGCTAAAAACCGGGCTGGTGAGATGGCTCAGCGGGTAAGAGCACCCGACTGCTCTTCCGAAGGTGATGAGTTCAAATCCCAGCATCCACATGGTGGCTCACAACCATCCGTAACGAGATCTGGCGCCCTCTTCTGGAGTGTCTGAAGACAGCTACAGTGTACTTATATATAATAAATAAAATAAATCTTTAAAAAAAAAAAAAAAAGAAAGCTAAAAACCTGTAAGTTGGGTCAGCATGATGGCTCAGCGGGTAAAAGCACTTGCTATGGAAACCTGACCCTTGTGTCCCATTCCTGGAACTCAGAGCGGGACTTCCAAAAGTTGTCTTCATGCTTCCACACCCATGCTGTTGTGTGTGCTTGCACACACACTACACATATGCACACAGACACACAGACACAGACACTGGCTCACACACACACACATTACGCACACATACAACAGTAATAAATAAAACAAAGTGAACTATTTATAACATTACAAGCTGAAGAAAACATAACGGTAGAGATTGCATGTTGACATCTAGATAAATAGCTCATAGGACCCGTCAATCAATAACATCATTGTTCCCAAAAGGTGGGTTGAAAAATACTCTGAATATAGCATGATGTAAGCTGGGATTTTTTCTTTGGAAATGAAAGTGCCAAAAAAGAAAGGAAGTTGGACTTGTACCATTCACGACGATACTTGCATTTTTGCATGCCTGAGTATTAGAAGAGGCATAGGACAAACAACCCTTCCTTACATAGCTATACAGTTCCTGTGCGACACAGGTCACTATCCTTCAGCGCTGGAATGGGGTTTTATTCTGAGTGTTTCATTTGCCTCAACTTGATTATCGAGTTTACTAATATTTACATTTTAATGTTAATCATTCGTGTGTGTGTGTGTGTGTGTGTGTGTGTGTGTGTGTGAAGTTGAAGAATTTAGTTCTTTCCATTCACCGTGTGAGTAAACAGGGGTTCAGAGACCTACAGTGCCTTGAGGAGGGTTTCATGGGTGTCCGTGTGATAGAGACAGGGCTGTGGTTAGGAATGCTGGTTCCTAAGGTGTATCCATGAACAATAGCTGTCACTTTGGAGCTAGAAGGACCCCAAAAGTCCAGCCAGAATAGGGCAAAACATAGCGTCAATATCATAGTGGCATCTGCTTTACATTTTTAGACCCTAAAGTGAACTTTCATCTTTTGCTTAGCAGCAAAGACTTCAGGAAGTAAAAAGGCAGCTGTCTGGGTTGCCTTCTCAGCAGTCTTGGGAGCTCACAGACATCACAAAGGGCATTTCTGGTGGCACTCCTAAGAAATACTGGTTTAGTTCAGCCCTTTTAGTTTCTTGCCAGGTGAGCCGGGAGAGTGTGCTTTGCCCAGTGTCATATGGTCTACTTGTTAATCGACTCAGGATGGAAGGCTCAGCCACAACTGCAGGGATTCAGTGTGGCTTCTTGTGTGGACCCATTCTCAGTGCAGATGCCAGAGATACACAAAAGGCGCGGGGTTTTTAGAATAAATTGTGGGGTCAGAGGAGACACATCTGTGGAAGGCCTAGGTAGGATAGTGAAGCAGGAGGTATGGGAGAGACAGGGACCAGCCAAGAACAACCAATTAACATGAACTTAGGTTAAAAAAGGCTCTTTCCATCCCAGGAAGAAGAGGCAGGGGCCTTAGAGGAGGGACCATGTTGCTCCATATTAATATGGCCAATTACAGTCTATGGGATGGTCCTACAGTGTTTATGTATGAACTGAAGCTATAAAGCCTACTTTTCATTCTCAGGGTCATAGCTGCAAAGTCTCCAAATCTTGTACATTTGCCCCCATTGGGAAGGTATCTTTATTTCAACTTCTTCCCTTACCTTCCTATCATGCGTACGAGAGTATTGAGTTCTTACCTATTTATTTATTTATTTTCTAAAATAGTTATTAGGTATTCAGTGGTAGCTTTAAGTATGTGACTACCATTTAAGTATGTGATAAAAACAACCTTCACCGAGGACTAGCCTTACACACCAGAGTATGTCCCTTTCCTTTGCGAAAGTTCTAACACCTGTAATTTTACATGTGGATTGAGTAGCAGTTTATTTAGCGTTTGCCCTCCAGGAGCCAGTAAGCTTCTGGGACCAGTGGGTTGCGGCCACCAGTGTGCCCCCAGCGTTTATTACAATACCCAGCACTCAGCAAATGCTTCGTGGTTCCTCTCAAATCTCTTCCGAAAGTTACACGGACAGTAACCTTCAGCTCATAATTATGATAATAGATACTGTACAACGAGTCGAGCCGGTATTTACAGGTAGAGCACACAAGGCAAATGAATACACACTCGGCGACACATGACTGCACAAACAGCCGCGGGCAGCGGCACGAAGGAGGAAACGCGCGCCGGACTGGGCCCTGCCCAGGCTGCCGAGACCCGCTGCGCCAGCAAGCCAGCCTCTGCAGCGTGGGTGGGTACGGCCGCAGCGTCACGGGAGTCCCTACCCGCGGAACCCTGGCAAGTCCCCGAGCGCCCGCTGCAGGGCGGCGTGGGCGGAGAGCTGCGCCACGATTGGCCAGTGCGGGACGGGCGTGGCCTGCGGCTGGCGGGGGCGTGGCCTGCGGCAGGAGGCGGGCATTTCCCCAGCAAGGGGGTGTGCGCGGCTCCGGCTGGAGTTTCAGTATAAACAAGGACCCCGACTGGATCGGCGGGTTTTTCCTTTCTTCCAGCGTTCGACCCTTCCCGGTCCTGAGCTCGCCTTTGGGGGCGCCTCGGTACGGCAGCCAGGAGGCGGAGGCTTGGAGCTGTGTGCGGGTAGGTGCTGCAGGGGACCCGGCGGCGGGATGGCGGGAGCGGGCTGCGCGGAGCCCAGGGGCTGCGCCGGCGCTGCTCCTGTACGGCGCCGGCTGTCCATTGCGCCTCGGCGTGGCGGGAGATTCTCGGATGGCGAGCGCTGGCGCAGCCAGAGACCTAGGGGTTCTCGCGCCTGCTGCTTCTGTGCCCCGGGCTGCCGCGCTCCCAATAGGTGCGGGGCTGAGCATTGGGGACCCGGGGATCTGGAGACGCTGTGCTGCGCCTCGCCCCGGCCAGGCCTTCTCTTTGGAGATCTTAGATCTTGAGGGTTTGTCTGAGTTGGAGTCTCGTTCATCCTTTTTGCTTTCCCTCTAAGCTTCCTGTGCATACCTAGGGTTATTTCCATGTACTTTTTGGCTAGTTTCCTAGGGTGCTTGAGAGTGTTCAGTCTGTTGTTTATTTTTGCTGCAGTTTCCTTATAATTTAAGGTCTGACTCTCAGGAACAGTCAGGGAAACAGGACTTGTGTGTTCATCGGGCTCGTATACAAACTTGGACAAGTAGCCTGTTTTTGTTTTGTTTTTGTTTGTTTTTGTTTTGTTTTGTTTTGTTTTGTGACCCAGGTGAGTTGCCTTCGGACACTAGCCTTGGTGATAATAACGTGGCTTGGGGTACCTGGTAGCCTCGTGGGCTGAGCGCGTGAGCGAGGCTCCTCTTTATTGGAGAGCCCCGGGAATAACTTCAGCAGCACTGTACAAGAGAAAAGGGCAAACGCGGAAACGGAGGTGTTCTCTCTCTCTTTCTCTGAGTGTGCGTGTGATTTGACTATTGCTTGCCACCTTACCCCATCCAAATTGGTGCAGTTCAGGCAAAGCACTCTGGCTAAGGCATTGACAGAGCGGGGAGATGGTCTCTTCGCACAACGTGGTAAAGGGCGCCAGGAGAACATCTAGGCTGCAGTTTTCTCTTGTGAATGTAAATGTGCCGGTTTGCAGATGGATTCGGGGCGTATGGTGTATATGGATAAATATGCACGCATACTTGTGTATGTATGTTTGGGTGAACGCGTCTCCAAGGAGTCCTTCGTCAGCAGTGCCATGTGACAATGGCCTGGAACTGCTGGTGTGCGTAGAGCTATATTTAGCCCTGATGGTGTCTCACAGGGAAGACAGTTCTTGAGCTGGGAGGATAAAGGGGGGAAGAATCCAGGAATAAGGTTATCAAGCTCTTGACTGATGTCTGGCACAGTCAGACTCAGATGGTGAATAATTACTCTTTCCTCATGAGTGCAGTAGCTGGAGCGTGGCATGTGATGACTGTGCTTTAATTGGACAGAGTTGTGACCAGGGTGGTCAGCCAATGCGAATGGGATTAAACAAGGAGGTTTAAAAAGAGAAGATAGTGTGTATCTGATTGGAAGATTTGGGACGAGAGGTTTAGAAAGAGAAGATAGTTTGTAGCCGATTTGAAGATTTGGGAGGAGAGAACTGGTCACATGAGGTTCAAAGCGCACTGAGAATTGATTTCTTAAAGGGAATAATAATAATAAAATGTTTGGCTGTTGAGGCTGCAAAGAAGAAAAATGACAGCCAGGTAAACGTGTTATTCACTAAGGGTAGTTTTATTTGGGGCAGGGAGCAATGGTTGAATCACTGTGGACCCAGGGCATTTTTGACAGAAGTCAGGGCTCACCAACAGCCCTGGCTGCTTTTCCCTTTCAAGCAGATTTGCTGGCAAGTGAGATAACATCAGCCTCTGGTGAGCTAGTCGCTCTTCTGTGTCAGTCAAGCCTTTGTTTTCCTGGAGGTGCCAGCCCTTTTGGCTACTAAGGATCCTGGCCTAGGACTTACTTATTTCAGCTTTGCTCCCTGTCATGTGCTGCCCCATGGTGTCTGTGCTACCACACTTTGGACCTGGTCTTGTGGGAAGATCCTCAGCAGGATGCATCCACATAGCCTTTCCCTAACCTCAGCATCTAATCTAGTATACTCTGAAGTATAGATAGCTGAATATTGAATATTGCTGCATTCATTGCTCAGCACAATACTCCTTTTACTGTCATTAATATCTCATTCTTGTAACGTTAACCTCACTGTTCAATAGAGCACTGTAGGCCAGATGAACTAGGTAAATACCATTCCTCTGAAGAGAAAAAAAAATGGGTAAGAAAAAAGAGTGATGTGGGCACGTGGACTTGTGTAGGCCAGGTGGGGTTTCGTTCCTAGTGGCGTATAGAAAACCATGGGACCACCCTGTTCACTCTCCAGAGGTTACCTAGAACTGAACCTGGATATTTGGATGACTTCCGAGGAGAATACTTGGGAAGGAGACAGGGAAAGGAAGTTCTGGAAGAAGAATCAGGAATGCCAAGCAAGGGCTGGAGAGATGCTTAATACTGATGACACAGAAACCTAGAAAACAAATGAAAAAGCTTTAAAGAGATCCGTGAAGTCTTTTACATTGGCTGATTCTCCTGGAGAGGATTTGGTGGTGGTGGTGGTGGCGGTGGGGGGTGGTGGTGGTGGCGGTGGGGGGTGGTGGTGGTGGCGGTGGGGGGTGGTGTAAGTAATTGAATTTAAGTATTATCTGACTCCACTCCTGTCATTTTTCCAGAACTGTATAACTATATACGGTTGTCCATGCTTTTATTGGCTCATCAGTTAAACCTACAAAAATTAGATATGTATGGGCATTGACTGCTGTAGCTTAGCAGCCCTGCCCTGGGAATGAGTCTGGGCAGATGGGGAGCCCTAAGGAGACCCCTGTCTTCTTTATGTAGCTGTAATATCTGACATGGACACAGGAAGTTAAAGGAGATGGCTCAGGGGGCCTTTAGAGGCATGTCTGCCGCAGCTGTTTTATTTTGTTGCAATCTCCTACCTCCATCGATGGAGGCAGCCTGTCATGTGGGCAGGTGTCTTCTGAGCACATGGGAATGAAAAGGGTGGGCAGCATTCTGTCTTTGGTGAACTTAGATAGGAATTTAGTATTTTCTTGAGCTGTCTTTTCTTTGTTGTGAGAATATTTTTTTTAAAAATGACTAATTATCAATAAGGCAGGGTCAGAAAAACATTTCAGCTAATGAAGTCACCAGTCTTTTTAACCAGGTGTCAATTTCCCTTTCACCAATCTGTTTTTATAGACTTATATATTTATTATTTCCTCTTAAGGTGAATATATACCTAGAAATGATACAGTTGATTGAAATTATGTTAGGGAACCCTGGTGTGAAAATTGGACACAAAAAGATTTAGTCATGTAAAAAGGAAAACACTTCGGGACCATTTTGGGGTCTCTTCCAACTTCTCTAAAAGACAAAAATTGAACAGAGAAAACCATAGTTTTTTTAGCCCCCCCCCCCAATGAAATTGTCCTATTCACCATGTGTACTGGCTAGGTTTGTGTCAACTTGACACAACTGGAATTATCACAGAAAAAGGAGTTTCAGTTGGGGAAATGCCTCCATGAGATCTAGCTGTGAGGCATTTTCTCAGTTAGTGATCAAGGGCCCCTTGTGGGTGGGACCATCTCTGGGCTGGCAGTCTTGGGTTCTATAAGAGAGCAGGCTGAGCAAGCCAAGGGAAGCAAGCCAGTAAAGAACATCCCTCCATGGCTTCTGCATCAGCTCCTGCATGAGTTCCAGTCCTGACTTCCTTTGGTGATGAACAGCAGTATGGAAGTGTAAGCCGAATAAACCCTTTCCTCCCCAACTTGCTTCTTGGTCATGATGTTTGTGCAGGCATAGAAACCCTGACTAAGACACCATGTTACATAATAAAATACAAAGAAAAATATCTTGGCTTTTTACAAATATCTCTACTGAGGATTGAACCATTTCCCTATTGAAGTTAGTTAGACACATAGAAATAAAATATTTTAATAAAAGTTATCTCCCCTGTGATACTTTATGATTTAACTTCAGATCTATCACATATCTTTCATAATCTGCTGGGATGACCCCCCACCCCCTTTGTACAACTGTGCAAGAGCTGTGCCACCAAGCCACCCCCAGCCCACAAGCCAGTGTGAAGTCACAGACACTGCAGCCTGTGGTGACCATCAGACAATGAAGAAGAGGCTATTCTCTTAGGATCCCAGCCCTGGTGGCATCACTTGATTAGATCCCAGCCCTGGTGGCATCACTTGATTAGATCCCAGCCCTGGTGGCATCACTTGATTAGATCCCAGCCCTGGTGGCATCACTTGATTAGGTAATGGTGGTTTTGGAGATCAGTCTTACTATTCTCAATGAGACAACTGATTCTCATCACAGATGGGCATCAGGAAATAGAGCGGATGGGCACTGCCCACTAATTTGTGTCTTACTTGTTCCCCAAGCTCAGTAGTGTGCTGAGACCCTCACATCCCCTGCACAGTAGCTGTCCTTCCCTTGTTTTTATAAACCAGCCTTAAGTGCTGAAAAGCACCAGCTCTGTCAAAGACAGGGATCCAAGCGCCACCTACTGCTCAGCTCGAGAATTGCAAGGACGCTGTAGAGGGTAAAGGCTTTTAAGGCATGAAGGAAGTCAGCCTGTCCTGGCTTTCTATGCTACTCACTACAGGAAGGTTTTCAATGACACTGCAGGCCTATTCAGAGTTTCCAGGTACCTAAATGTCATTTTGTGCTTTAATAAATTGCTAACACCACCCCANGCGCCACCTACTGCTCAGCTCGAGAATTGCAAGGACGCTGTAGAGGGTAAAGGCTTTTAAGGCATGA
The DNA here is from genome assembly GCA_902729485.2 of Mus minutoides. Classification (NCBI taxonomy): domain Eukaryota; kingdom Metazoa; phylum Chordata; class Mammalia; order Rodentia; family Muridae; genus Mus; species Mus minutoides. The sequence continues at coordinate 830,942 of LR749749.1, read as the reverse complement.
AGGAAGTCAGCCTGTCCTGGCTTTCTATGCTACTCACTACAGGAAGGTTTTCAATGACACTGCAGGCCTATTCAGAGTTTCCAGGTACCTAAATGTCATTTTGTGCTTTAATAAATTGCTAACACCACCCCATGACAAAAGATCATAAATCTAACCTTTGTTTTTCTTCCAACTGAAAATGACTTAACTAGTTGAGTCAGAATTCTTTTCCTTTGCCAATTAGGAATTAGTAAAAAAAAAAAAAGAAGAAAGAAAGAAAGAAAGAAAGAAAGAAAGAAAGAAAGAAAGAAAAGAAAGAAAAGAAAATTTCTAGGTAACTTAAGGGCTGATAAAGCAAAATGTAAATTGGCTTGTATGTGTGTATGAGAGAGAGAGAGAGAGAGAGAGAGAGAGAGAGAGAGAGAGAGAGAGAGAGGGAGGGGGGGGTGGGAGGGGGCATGTGACAAATCAGGAAACATCCCCATCCCTTTGCAGAGGGGAAAAGCCTCGTTCCCAGCATCCCTGCTGGCTCATAGATGCCTATAACTACCTTCCAGGGGGACCTAACACCCTCTTCTGGCCTCCTTGGGTATAAAAAAAATTAAATAAGTAATCTTTCTAGGGTTTTCTGCTGAGACCCTAGAATGTACTTTCTGCTCTCAGCTGCTTGCCTTCTTAACAAAATACCTCTTTTCTAAAGAGAGTCAGTGGAGCTATAGCCTGCCAGTGTTTTCCACAGATGCTCTCAGAGGTCTCTGCTAAAAAGGCTTCTCAGTCTAAGGAAAGAAAGAAGAAGATAACCATCTCAACATTTCCAAGCCTAAAAATACACTGTGCTCAGGTAGTTTCAGAAGCTTGGCTTCATCTGGCCTTTCACCCAGGCTCAGATCCACTGTCACCTGGATCTTTGCTTAGCCTGTGTCCCCAATTCTGGTGTCACCAAAAGGAAGCTGTCGATCTGGAACATCAGCTAGAAGGATTCAGGAACTTGTACCCAGCGTCTGCAGTGTCAACTGAGAAAACAAAGAGTTGTTGACTATGTAAGGTGCCAAGTTCCTTTGGAATCTAGATGGGAATTGAGAAAGGTTGAGTTCCAGGTTTCAAATGAACTCTCTTCCCACTCAACAAGTGTGTTTTCAAGGTTTAGCTGAGAGAAGGAGATCTTTGCCTACTTACTTAAATTGGGACACTTGTCTAGCATTTAGGCTGCTGCTAAAACACTGTAATCATTGCTGGGTTGTAAACACCTCGTTCCTGTTATGACACGGAGCAGAGAAAGTGTTTCTGTCTTCTCTTGCGAGTGAAGGAGACGCTGACTTGGTGGTCTAGGAAAGATTTGCAAAGCATCTGCCTCAGAAGGAAGGGATGGCTTTTGATGTCGCCACGCCCTTCTGCACCGCAGCCTCCTCTCCAGTTTGAGTTACCACCTGAATCCACCTCAGCCCCTGTGCACCTGCTTCATCATAAATAACTTTGTGCAAAAACAGTTGCTAATTCAAATCCAGTCTGCCGCTCAGGGAAAGGCGGCTTTTCATCTGGAGCTTTGGCTGGTCTGAAGCCATTAGACATGCCTTTCAGACGCATTCATCCTGTAAATCACCCACAGCCTGCTCCCTTGCTTAGGGATCAATGTCAGGCCAAACTCCCTCAGGGTCCTCGGAAGTACATGATCTATTTTTGTGCCCAAATTATCAGCCCCTGTAAGATGTCTGACAGCTGAGTTCAGCTTAACAAATCAATTTTAAGAAGGAATATTCGTCTTCTCTGCCTGGGTTGGGCATGTCACATTCCTCCTAGAAACTTTTCCAGCATCTTGTATAATCTGTGGGCCAATTTCAGGGGCCAGGAAGGTATTTTTTTCCTTTAGCCCAGTTTATTGTTTTATTAGAGTGTGCTTTCTGTTGTCTTGCTCTGCTATCTACCCAGAGCGATGCTCGTTAGGAGCGAGGGGCTTATTTCAGGGACTCTGTCACAAAGACGAGTCATTCTTTTATTATCTTTATCTCAGTCAGTTGAATTGGTACCCCTACCCCTACACACACACACACACACACACACACACACACACACACACACACTAGCTTATTTTTAAAATGCCTTGGCAACCTCAAAGGCTGGGCACTCTCAAACCTTCCCTTGCTACCCCAGGTCCAATCGGGAAAGTGGCCAGGGGCTCCTCACCCAAAATCTCACATGGTTCATTGGCTCTCTCTCCTGCAGCTCTCCTCCTCTAGCAGTTTCCCCCTGTTCCGCTCTGCATCCCAGCTGGCACAACTCTAAGGGTTGGCATTGACATTGGCATATTTATTGATTGATCAAAAACCAACTGGGGACAAGGACCTTTAGCCTTTGTACACGCAGATTCCCGATTGAATCAAAGCATTAGAACCAAGCTCCAACAGGTCCTAAATGTGTTCCAGGAAGGTTTTCTGCTGACCCATCCTAACTTCTTGCTTTGGAGCAGACAAAAGACTTGTAGGGTCTGTCTAGCACAGCTCCGTGTACTGGACAGGAGCTTCATTACTATAAATGCAGACACGCCAGTGTATTCATGTAAGGATAGTCAGGGAGAGGAAAGAGGTCTGTGCTATTAGCTGACTAGAATGCGCCTTGAGTTCCAAGCAACAAAACTTAGAAATGAAACTCTCTAGAGTAAGAGTTATTTTTCCAGCTTGCAATATATGTTAAGTGGTGATTTGAATAGTCAACCAGTTTCCACATGTCTCACACAAGTCTCTTTTTCAAGGGAATTAACTCTTGGTGTTTGATTTAGCTATAAATCAAGCCAGGACTTACACGAGTGACGGTAAAGGCGTGAGGGGAACATGGCCCCGTGTGGATCAGGACTGGATCTAGGCGTTTCATCATATTTGGTTGAACGTCTGCACATGTGTGGAACTCAGAGCAGTTTGGCTCCTTGTGCTACTGACAGTGTGTCACAGCTCTTTTCTCTCCTTGCCTGACTGACCGAATCTTACCTCTTCATACCGCATGTCACTGACCATTGTGTTTTCTTGTGTTTTTTATTCCTCTCAGGAAAGTATGCCTCAGACGCCCCCCTTCTCAGCAATGTTTGACAGCAGTGGCTACAACCGAAACCTCTACCAGTCCGCAGAAGACAGCTGTGGAGGCTTGTACTACCATGACAACAACCTCCTTTCTGGGTCTCTGGAAGCACTTATCCAACACTTGGTACCCAATGTGGATTACTATCCTGATGTAGGTATTGCTGTCTCTTGAAAACCCATCAACTGTATGGATTAGAAATTGCAGCAGGCTATGCAGGGACACAGCCTTTGCTATGCAGTTATCAAGGTTGCTAAGAATTTTTTCGAAGAAGAAAATACATAGTGATTATTGAAAGCTCTAAGACCAGGGGCTGGATGAGCTTGCAGCAGAGTCTCCCTGTGTCTTTTTTCGGTTGTCCACCTCATTTTAGGCAGCCAAAATGGAGCGTTGCCCGTAGACTTACTGTGTTCCTGCATCTTGCTATGTAAATAAGAATGCCATCAGGGAGAGGATTGGCTGCTCCTATAATATGACATGATTATAGCTAGGGAAAGTCCACAGAAAAGAGATAAGTTATGCCCAGATGTGATGATTTATAGATTGGCCTTCAGGTGCTGTTGGCTTGGCTTGGCTTCCCTTGATAGCTTATAAGGCACTTCCTAAGCTAGGAAATTCACTGAGTCATATCTCAGTCTTTGTTCCAAGAGGCAGGAGGGGAGGCAGAGGTCAAAGGTCAACACCACATATTTATTCCTTGGTTTCCTGTCTGGGCCAAGTGAGTTCCTCTTCCCTGTTGTGTCTGAATTTAGAAGGACACAAAGGTTGAGTTTCCTAGACAGCTGTTATTGATAGCGAGTCCATAGAAAATACCCAGAGACCACATTTATTAGTTTTCATAAATACAATAATAACCTTGTTGCGCAAAGCAGAGCGTGCGCCTGCCGATGGTAATTCACCATAATGTCCCTTACTGAGCTATCTCTGTGTGATTCATTACATAGCATTCTCAAATATGCTCGCACCCAGGGAACCTTGTTATCAAAAGTAAAAGGAATCCCTTGTTCAGTCCTGTAAGTGTTTATGAAGCACTCAAGGTGCCTGAGGAGGGGTGGGGGGAAGGGAGCAGTCTGTGGAATTCCTCAGGCACCGGGAGCCTAGAACTGTAGAGCAGACAAGCACAGTTTCACCACCAGCTCCTCGGGAGACAGCAGAGTAGATAGTGTTGTACCACCCTTCATCCGGCTGCATAGTCTGGAGCAAGCCACTTGGGGTGGTTGCGAGTCAGCATTTGAGTGTTGTGATGCAGATACTGGGCATTCTACGCTGAACACCCCGGAGAGTTCTTGACTGAATGGGAGTAGGGTAGTCGGTTTTTTTGTTTGTTTGTTTTTTATTGGTTACGGGGGATGATATCTGGATACACAACCTTATTCCATGTGGGCAACATATTTAAAGCAGTCCTGCCTCGCTGGGCTGAATTTCAGTCTTCTTGATTACACAGGAAAATGAATATGTCCTGCCTCCCGATGACTGATAAGGAAATGCCCTCTGGATTATTCCAGGCATTGAATTTATCCTGTTACTTTTAGTGTGTGTTAAGGGAAAGGATCTAAGGCTGCTTATTGGCAGACGTTTAGCTGGAACTGCAGCCTGCTGACTTCGACGTAGAAGAAGGTTGTAATGTGCAGGGATGGAGTTCAGAGAGACTGTAAGGTGATGACTCTCTCTCTCTCTCTCTCTCTCTCTCTCTCTCTCTCTCTCTCTCTCTCTCTCTCTCTCTCGCTGCAGAGGACGTATATCTTCACCTTCCTGCTTAGCTCTCGGTTATTCATGCATCCGTACGAGCTCATGGCTAAGGTTTGCCATCTGTGTGTTGAGCACCAGCGACTGAGTGAAGGGGATGGTGATAAGGTAAGGCGACATTTGAAAGGTTGTTTTTAGGTCTGCTAGAGCTGGCTTAGGTTTTGTGATCTCCATAAGTGTGTCTCCCCCCCCCCACCCCAGCCCTAGGCTGATGGGCCTAAATGGAATTGGGAAGGGTGTGAAGATCATGGCACAGGGATCAGGATGTGGTTCAGTGATATAGACTACTTACCTCCTGCGTATAGGACCATGAGTTATATTCCCAAGGCTGCAAAATAAAAATGAAATAAAAAGTACAAAGGATAGTATAAAAGTCACAGAGGATCCTCAGTCCCACTTTGATCGACTGCTCTTGATGCCTCTGCCACCCCAGAGAGTTTGCAGCACTAGACGTCAGCCAGCGACACCAGTTATTTGGTTGTTTATTTATTGCAGACTCCACGGTGATGGATATCTCTGATGCACAATTCCTTTTCTCTCTAGAACCAGATGAGAAAAATTGCACCTAAAATCCTTCAGCTCTTGACAGAGTGGACAGAAACATTTCCTTATGACTTCCGGGATGAGAGAATGATGAGGAACCTTAAGGACCTGGCTCACAGAATGGCCAGTGGCGAGGAGGTTGGTCACTGAAGTTTAGGAAAGCCATTGGCGCTTCCAGATGAAGCCTAGGTGGAACCTGGGCTGGATTGCCACAGAACTCGGCAGTGTTTTTTTGTTTTGACTTTGGATAGCCCTCTGCATAGCCTACGTTAGCCTTTTGTCGGGTCGGTGGGGAATAATTATCCCAGTCCACTTCAAATGAGTGTGATCTGCAGTTCTGTGTGGTTACTTGGGGGTGCTGTTGGTGCTAATTCAGGATGTCAAGTGTGTTTTGATTTCATTGTACTTCAATCTGTCTTCTGCAAAGGTTTGACCCAGCTCACATATTAATCTCTGTGTCTGCCCACACTTAGGGTAGATACAGATGAATAGCATATTAATAACTCATAATTAGAAATAGATAGTCCAGGCCGTGGAGGAGAAAGCACATAGCCAGTGTTTAGTGTGAGTGTAGCTGGCAAGGACGGCTGTGCCTTGTAAATTCCAGATAAAAGGGAAAACCAGCTGTTTACAGATAGTCAGGGGAGGGAAAGAAATATACTAATTATTCTGGGCACTAAGTGAAAAACTTAGAAATTTGGGGCCGGTAGAACATTTGCCAGGCAGACATAAGTGTGATGACGTACAAGAGAAACAGAAAACAAAGCGTTCTGTGGAGGAATTTCATGTAGGAGGTTTAACACACCTTTTACAGTGTTTACTGTGAACTCTCCTTGATAAAAGAGAGAGGGTGCACTGTTGTATAATTAACAAAGGTGACTCCTGGGGCTGGCGGTGGCCTGCAGGAAACAATCCAAGGATTCTGGTGCCGGAAGTTGTTTCAAGGGTAGGACCCAGAATAAGTGGAGATTCAAAGTCTCTTAGGTTATACTTCATAAATATCACTTCCCCCAACTGAGCCTTTGATAGGCAGGTGCTACCGGCTTCAATAGAGTCGAGGTTATTTGAAGCAGGCCCGGAGGGCTAACTTTGTGTGTTGAAGCTTGTTGGGCAAGGGATAGCTTTGTAGTTTCCGTGTGGCAGATAAGTTTCTGGGAACAGGTCTGGCACGGATGTAACGCTATCACCTAGAAAGAGGTAGACTAGGCACCTGGCAGTGAGAGATGTCCCAGTGATGGGGAGATGCGCTGGTTCTCCGTGACAGCTCCCTGGGGAAGTGGTCCCCTTTGCTCTGTGCTGCAGAGATGACACCTCAAGACACCTGACCTGACTCATGTCACTGTGTCTTGCTGCCATTCTCCTATTCTAAGATCCATGACAGGAGGCAAAACTAGCTCTTATGAGCACTTAGCTCTCTCGTATGGTTTTAACCCAAGAGTTAATGCTTTCAAGCTTCTTTCCTGACACCATGTGGAATGCCCCATCGGTTGTGGCTTCTCTGGTCCGTTTGCCTGTCTTACCTTCTTCTTGCTGAGAATGAACTGGTGCAGACGGACACCCACAAAGGTGAATGTCCAACAGTGCAGTTTGCTGGAAGCATTCTGTTAGGGATGGCAGGTGCCGGCTGCTTGGCAGGGCCGGTGTTGCCTCAGTGGCGTTGCCTTATGACAAACTGGTCAAAGGATGAGTGCCATCCCAGGGCTCTATCTTCTCTGAAGCTAAGATTTGAGTCACAGCCGATTTTTCAGTTTGGTTCAATTATACGGAGCTATCGATGCTGCCGTCTGATCTCGTCTCTGTTGCTTCTCAGAGATAGGAACTAGAAATTGCTTCTAAACTTGTTTCTTCCCCAAAAAGGAATACCTGGTTATTATTATTATTTTTAAAGATTTATTTTAGTTATTTTATGTCTGTGAGTACACTGGTGCTCTCTTCAGACACACCAGAAGAGGGCATCGAATTCCATACAGATAGTTGTGAACCATGATGTGGTTGCTGGGAATAGAAGTCAGGACCTCTGGAGGAGCAGTCAGAGTTCTTAACTGCTGAGCTATACTTCCAGACTGTATTATTATTATTATTATTATTATTATTATTAATTTTAAAGATAAAATGCAGTGATTTGAAAATGCTAGATTGATGGCTTTTGGTTTCTCTATGGAAATAAAAACCATTGTGGTTCTTTTCATTTGTTTACTGAGATCTGGTCTTTATCCACAAGGTCAAGGCTTCAGGGATTTGAGGGAAATGGAAGAAAGGGACAGACGTCCTCTGACCCCGACTTCTCGTTGATGTTGATATGCTTATGTTAACAGCATGGAGAGGTCAGCTGGCTCTGACAGTGGTGTGGCACAGACATCATTAGTAGGTAAACAGGATTTACCGGGGAGTACACTGAACGCAGGTACATGGAAGCTGTGCCTGCCTTCACTGGTCAGGGCTTCAGGATAGCTGCCATTTCTTGGCTGTTTTTATCCAGGATTTAGGAATTGGCTCCACACATAACAGTTGCTTGATTTGGGTGTGTTCTGGCTAGTCCTCCAAATTCCTAGCTCCCTTCTCATTCCATAAATCATGGTGCTAAGTGCCTTGTGCTAATGTGTTAAAGGCCCTTCCTGCACTTATAGTCTTGGCAGTCTCCCTGCTATTGAGTACCTAAATTTCTCTTCTCAGAGAGACCTCCCATGACTCCAAGTCACAGACCCTCCCATTGTTGACTTTTATACTGTTTGTTTCCTGGCACTCTGGGACTTGTAGTTCATTGTTTGTTGTTCTAATGGACTCTAGTCTATGATCACTTTGTTCATGATGGTTTCTTTAACGCCTACTTAATGCTGAGTATGTACTTGGTTCCCAGTATATTTGAATGGATGGATGAATGGTGAATGGATGGATGGATGGATGACTGGATGGATGGTGGATGGATGGATGGGTGCTGGATGGATGGATGGATGGATGGTGGATGGATGGATGGGTGCTGGATGGATGTTGGATGGATGGATGGATGGATGGGTGCTGGATGGATGGATGGGTGGGTGCTGGATGGATGGATGGACAGATGACTGAATGAACAAGCAAGTCAATTAATGAGAATGGGGAAGTTGAAGAATCCTGGGTTTGAATTGGGACCTGTTGCTTCTTGCCTCTGACTTCAGGGGATTTTTTTCTTTTTGGCAATCGGTGAGTCCAGGTGTGCCCTGTGTATAATTTAGTCAGGTTCTTTAGGATCTGCTAGGACAGTTCCACATAATTGGACTTGATATGCTTCTCCCCTGGGGATTTGCCCCAGATGAAGTGGTTTTATTAGGCCTCTCCTGAAAGAAACATGAAATAAAACTAATGATTGAATTTCATGACAAACGACCAGAGTGGGCGGCGTGCAATTTCCCTTCCTTAAGGGGCCGGCCTTTGTAGTAAGGACTTCAGCCTTTATTTGCCAGGTAATTACTGTCGCTGGCAACTGAAGTTATAAAGAAGAGTAAGTACATATTTAGCAATTCATGACTCAGTGAGGAGGCATGCTTAACTTCACAGGACCTGATTTCTCAAAGGGCATCTGAGGAAAGCAGGAAGCTTTGAAAAGGGTCACAGTACCCCCCTCCCTCCTCCCTCCCTCCCTCTCTCTCCACACACCGATTCCATACTTCCATTGTGTGTTTCTTGTGTTATATCTTGCTGTTGTTTTTTGCTCACTGTGACTTGCAATTCCCCAAACCTCTTTCCAAAGATGACATCTTTTAAGTGGAGAACACAAATCTTTCACCTGATAAGACTTTCAGGAGGCTTCTGCTTCCTATCCATCGCTGCCTGCCAGAACCATCTGAGGTGGATTTGCATATGCTGTGCCTCATCCCACTTCAGGCAGAAGCCTGCCCCAAACTGCAGCCCATCCTGCTCAGCCCACTGGGTGTTTGTTTGTTTTGCTGGGACCTTCAGGTGTTGACCAGTAGAAAAGTGGCCATTCCCACCAAAAGTCTCTGTGTTAGGTGATGGGGTCTACTGCCTGCAGTTGGCTCCCGTCATCACAGACTGGGTTCCCTCGGGGATGGCCCGGGGCTGAAACGATAAACTAGGGGGGAGAAAAGAAGACCGGTAAGTCAACATGGCTGATCAAAGCAAATACTTTATTTTTTGGGTTGTCTCTAGGAAAAAGGGGGAAGCCCCCCCCCCCCCCCCAGTCGGTTCTGCGCAGGCACCTGGAGTTTGGAGGGAAGCCTGAAGCATTGTGGGTTGTTCCGGGAGCAGGCAGGTGAATCAGGCGGAGCCAGGGTCCAGGGAGATGCAGAGGCAGGCAGCAGGACACCTGTGTAGCTACTTAACAAGACAATGGATGGCACACCACATGTGGCTTTCCATGGCTGGGGGAGGGACACTACAGTTAGGGACCCTGAGAAGGTTGAGAGGGGTGAGGCGTGAGATGTGGAAGATCTCCTGTGGGATGTAAAATAACGCACATTTTAAAGATGAGTGTTTCTCTTTTCCAAGTGGAAAGGAACTTTTCTACACATGTTCCTTACATTTAGTATCCAGGAAAGAGCACTGGGCTGGCTTTTGCTTTATTTATAATAAATCAAGTAGTTGTAGGATTCTGTCCTGACTATCGAGTAAGAACATTTACACAAAGTAAATATGCCAGCCCCACTCCTGTGAATAGCAGTTAGTGATGCCAGCTATGTGTGTACTTTGCTCCTTGGCCCAGATGTACTCGGGCATGGATAAGCTCACCCACAGGAATGGTGGGCTTAGAGAATTCAGTTTTGGTTTTGTTTTTTTACTTTTTGACTCTTCTCAGAAAAATTTGACCAAGATGTTCCTTATGTACACCAAAATATGCTTTTTATGTTAGTAACGACAGTTATGGCTTACTCTTATAACTATTGTTTGTTGTTGTTGTTTTATGTACGTTGGCTTTTGGCTTTCCTGTGTATCTTTGTTGGGGCTCCTGGAGTTGGAGCTACAGACAGTGGTGGAGCCGCCAAGTGGGTGCTGGCAATTGAACCCAGGTCCTCTGGAAGAGCTCTAACCACTGAGCAATCTCTCCAGCCCCTGTAAATAAGTTGTAATGACTGTGAAAAATGTAACATGTTTTCTACTCGGGGTGGCACATGATGTAGCTAAAGTGTCTCAAGGAGAGTCATATATTGGGAACTATTGCACAGCTTTAAGAAGCAGTAGGAACACGCATGTAGGCATTTATAAGGTCGTTTGGTAGAGAAGACCAAAGTACACATCACAAGTTAGTTCTGCTGTATCTCAGTGTTCCTAGAGAAGGTGAGGTTAGGCTGGGTATAACGCAGCACAGTTTCACTCATTTGGATGCCAAGGAAAGACACATTTTTCTTTGAGTGATAAATTCATTACCAAATAAGTAGTAACAACCTCCAACCTTAATCCTCAGTGGGACCTAGATTGTTTGAAGTTTTGTTTGTTTGCTTTTTCCCTGGGGGGTGTTGTTTGTTTATTTGTTTGTGACTGGTTCTCATGTATCTCTGGCTGGTATCAAATTAGAAAAAAATATATATCTTTTAGGCTTACAATTTTCAAATTTCAAATCTTGGCAGATGCTACTGGGCACCTTTTAAAAAGCCATTGAGGCATAAGCATAGGCTTGCCCACATCTGTAGACTCCCTGGGTCTGTCCTCCTGTGGAGCTATCTGCCTAAGTGTCCTGCTGGCATTGAGTCAGTCTGCACGGCTCTTGCCAACATGAGCACCATAATTTACCTCGAAGGATGGTTGGCTGTTGGCAGTTGGAGGCTAGAAAAGAAAGACCAGAATAACTCCATATTAAATAACCATACACAACGAAGGAAGGAAAGAAGGGAGGGAGGAAGGAAGGAAGGAAGGAAGGAAGGAAGGAAGGAAGGAAGGAAGGAAGGAAGGAAGGGAGGGAGGGAGGGTGGGTTGACTGGGAAGTCATTACTTTGCTTTAAAGAGTGTTTTAGAGGCAAGTGGTTGACATTTACTTATAATACATGAAATACCTTTGTAACCTATGCCTCCTAAGAGTCATGAGTGCAGTCATCAACAAGGTGGCATCTGGTGGTAGCATTGTGGCGAGGGCTGCCCTGTGAGAGAGTGGCAGTGAACATCAGTACTGACCAGTGCATGGGAGGGAATGGACATGAGTAAACAGAGGTCAGACAACAAGAGTGAATACCCAATTCCACCGTAGACGGGAAAGGTCTGGAAGGTGAAGTAGACAGTGATGGTGTGTTCTTGTCATGTAGTTGCTGTTCACTTGGCAAAACAAGGCTGGAAATTATAGGCATGGAGAAGCCCCGTAGGTGACTGTAGAAACATGGGGAGACGATGATCCACCTTGAGATAGTGAACAGAGACAGTTTCACTAGAGCATGCTTAGTTGTATGTAGTATTCATTACACTGGATCACCTCCATAGCTAATCTGAAGTTTCTGAGGTGTTTTCGAGGCCCGACCTGAATTATATCTTCAAAAGCAACCTGAGAGAACAAGGCTTATTGAAATCTAGGTTTTTAGCTGCTAGAGCTCAGAGCATTTGAAGTCGGGGTGTCTGAGGCCTCACAGTGCTGGAGAAGAGTACACAGGGCAAGAATACCATCCTCCTCTCGCTTCCTAGCAGACGTACCGGAAGAACGTCCAGCAGATGATGCAGTGTCTGATCCGAAAACTCGCCGCCCTCAGCCAGTATGAGGAAGTCCTGGCCAAACTCAGCTCCACGGCCACAGACCGGCTCACGGTTCTGAAGACCAAGCCCCAGTCCATACAGCGGGACATCATGACCGTCTGCAGCGACCCTTACACGTTGGCCCAGCAGCTGACCCACATTGAGCTGGTGAGGCACCATCTTCTTTGCCCTTTGCAGCCACAGATACTTTGCTTTGGCAACCAGACTGTTGGCTGATGGTAATATCGGAAGAGAGGTCAGAATAACTCAGAAGGGGAAACATCCGCAAGGCAGCCAGAGCATGCTTTGTGTGGGCATCTGAATATGGATGTCCCGATATCCTGAGAATTTACTCATAAACACACTCTAAACAAGACGTAGAAGCAGAGTTTACTGACCCTCTTTATCTTCTTTCTGCCTCTAATTAGTTTCCTGTTATCGTCTTATTAGTTCCTTCATTCTTCAACTGTCTTAGGAAACATTGACCTAAGGAGAGAATTTCCTCTTTTCATATCTTGAAGCTGATGAAAGTATTTAGGGTTAAAAGCTCATTTTATAACCTGATTTGAGAAACGCAGGGTAGCATCAAAATTAATAGAGGGGAGTGGGCATCTGTTTTCTCCTTATTTTCTTTAATATTGTCTGCTTTCGTCCCAGGAGAGACTCAATTACATCGGCCCAGAAGAGTTTGTTCAGGCATTTGTGCAGAAGGATCCTTTGGACAATGATAAGGTAATCAGGACGAGTTGTTTGTTTTCGTGTTTTCATTAGCTGTTTTGTGATCCATTGGAGTTTGTCTTGGGCTGGGTCTATACAATAGTGCCTATACAATAGTCCTAGTCCGTCACTTCCTCCTTATTGGCCCTTCCTGGCCAGCAGACGCAGTGTTGGTGAGAGAAAGGTGAGAGAAGACGATAAGAACCTAATGGTTTTAGCAGATTAAAGCCAGAAAGAAAATCAAAGAGAACAGTCTGCCTGCGTTTCAGCAGCAGGGCCAGAGAGGCAATATGTGTACCAAGCCTGCCTCTCTGCCCCTGAAAAGCTCCCTTGGTCTGGCCCATTTCTGCAAGTGAATCTGCACACATGTAAAGAACATGGTACTGCATATACACTATACATTTCATGAAGACATGAACACATTTCCCCCATTCTAGAATGACCTCTAGAAGCACTTTGAGTTGTTAGGGTATCTGCAGCTGCTATATCTACTGACGAAGTCTCTCTGGGAGACAAGCCAACAGCTGTTTCCCGCCTTGGACCAGTTTCTCTCAGTATGGGAAGTGAGGGCTGTGTTTTTCAATAGGAGGCGAGTGGACTGTTTTGTTTGTGTCTTCTGAAAGGAAGGAAAGAGGATTAATGAACCTCCCCAATCTTGGCCTTGAACTCCAAGATAAGATGGACAGATGCCTTTGAACAGTGTGGCATTCACCCCACTCAAGAGCATGACGGTGTAGATTTCCATTTAACTTCGGGTTAAATGGTGCTCCAAAATTCTGTATTCCCTCTCTGTGCTATGTTGATAGCAATTGGTATGGGCAGCCCAAGGTTGGAGGATGAAGCCCCACACCAAATGCATTTCTGTTGCTGTGATAAATTACCCTGATAATAAAGAACTTGGGGAGAAAGAGCTTGTTTGCCTCACAGTTCCAGATTCTGGGCCACCCTAGAGGGGAAGTCAAGGTTGAAACCCAAGTAGCTAGTCACATCCCGGTCAAGAGCAGAGAGAAACAGGCTTAAGGGGGATTTTATACCCTGCTTTACTCCTAGGGTGAAGGGAGAGCGACATTTTGTCTTTTTTATGTAGCTCACTCTAAAAGAGGCAAGTTCCTCAGAAATGAAACTTCAACCTTTAAAGGGGGGAAAGGGACAGAGAGAAGCAAGTGCATCCAGGCCTGTTCACACACGTGCTTCTAATGCTGTGCTGTTCAGCTTCCCCTGCCTAGAAGAAATGGTGCTGCTGCCCTCAGGGGTCTGGGCCTTCCTACATCCATTAACAGTCAAGACAGTCAGTCTCCCACAGACTCGCTCTTCCCAAGGGATTCTAGCTTGTCAAGTAGCTTGTCACGTAGACTGTCAAGTGGACAGTTAGAAGTAACCAGCAGACCCTTCTTTGGAACTGAGGGACTGAGGGCACGTGCCACCCAGGATAACATTATTTCAGAGTAACGTCATTTCTCGGGAGGGGAGGAAGGACACTTTGGCGAGCACATCCATGCGTATTCACAGACTTATCTGTCCACGTTGCTTCCACTGTAGAGTTGCTACAGCGAACGGAAGAAAACACGAAACTTGGAAGCTTACGTAGAATGGTTTAATCGTCTAAGCTACTTGGTTGCTACAGAAATCTGCATGGTGAGACAGCACATTTTTTTTCTCAAATCCAGTTTTCCTGCTTTGCCTTCTATCTGTTGGGCCTGTGTGTTGAGTTCCTGTCTGCTCACACTCGTTTTCCTTACAGCCTGTGAAGAAGAAACACCGAGCAAGGATGATTGAGTATTTCATCGATGTGGCCCGAGAGTGTTTCAACATTGGAAACTTCAATTCTTTGATGGCAATCATCTGTGAGTATTTGTGTGTGTGTGTGTGTGTGTGTGTGTGTGTGTGTGTGTGTGTGTGTATGAATATGCTAGTTTTATGGAGCTTGCAAATTGTATCCACTGAAAATCTGTCTTTCCTGAAAACTGTACTCTCTTTAATCCAGAGTTATTATGAAATGTTCAGAATGCTTTATGGACCCAAACTAGTGCCAAGTACATACAGTCTTTCCTTCTTAAGCTTGCATTCATTGAATGTCTTTAGTTCATTTATGCTCAGTTAAATATCCATCTGTAAAAGCTAAGAACTGAAACACTTGTCTCAGTACAAGGTTTCTAGAGGTATTTGAGCAGCGTATGTGCCAAGCATTATGGAAATGGCCTGACTTGGGATGCAATCTCACCATCTTGATGCTAGAGAATCTTCTTAATTTAGTTCATTAATATTTATCCTGATAAATCTCTTCACTACACTCCTTTTTTCTATTTTGTCTTTTATCATCTACCTTTGCCCCCCCCCCCACTGAAATGCTATGTTTGACTCCATAGAAATAGTGGATAGAGTGGGCATCTAAGCACAGGGGTCCTCAGGGATAGAGGATGACTTAGTTTTCTTCATCTACCAATTAGAAAGTGCCAAGGCAAGCCATAGTATGGAAGAAGATATTAACATATAGCCAACAAAGAGCTTGTATCCATGACCCATACAGAACCAAACAATTGCACTGGATAAGTAACCAGGGGATAGTAAGTATATAAAAGGATCATCAGAAATGCAAAGGACCATCTCATACACCAAAATCAAAACTAGTTGCACCAAATATTGTCCAGGGTAAGGGGGTACGTGGAATGTGTTATACAAGAATAGAGGGAGTTTGAATAGTTTTATGGCTTTAGCAACTGGCAGTTTCTTATAAAGCTAATCAAAAACCTACCCTGTAATCTAGACGTTCCAACGCCGACGTATGTGCCCCATAACAAGTGAGCATGCCTACAGAAAGATTTGTGCTAGAATTATAAATGAGGCTTTATCCCTAATAGCCCCAGCTTGGAAAGAGCCCAAATACCCATTTGCAAGTAAATGACTGAACAAACCGTGGCGTAGTCATACCATAAATACTGTGGAGCAGTAAAGATGAATCACTGAAACATTTAAGCTGGATGAATTTCACAATTGGTGTGCTGAGCCTTTACCAGGTCAGGCATGACAAGGCATGTGCAGTGGGATCCCACTCATGTAAGGTCTAGGCTAGACAAGGTCAACTAGTGTCTGGTGCTAGGTGACCCTTGACCACTGTTGCCATTTCTAGAGGAGGTGGAAACTGACCAGAAGTGGGTCCAGAGGAGCTTTCCAGGTGATGGAAAGTTCTGTTATAACTTTATTGGAATAGAGACTTATGACCTTGTACACCTATCAAGTTCATCTCCTTGAATATTTAGGATCTGTGTCGTGCCTCAATTAGAAATCTCCTAAAGTTATTAAACACAGAAATATTGGTGGCAGGAGATAAATACATGTACTCATTTAGGTCCACGTAGACTCCTTTTCTACTGCAGTGTGGTACCAAGTAGCTATAGGATATAGGTTTTCACTGGGACAGGCAGTGTGGCATCATGGGACAGGTATGGCCTGTGGAGCCACATTGGTATGATCTCTGCTACTGGGGTAACCAGACAACATTGGGAAAATTCCCCAGCCTAGAACTTAAGCTTATTCTCAAAGGAATGTATAGTGGGTATGTGAGGAACTATATGGAAACCATGCATGACAGGTTAGGTGACAGGAAACAGGTCAGCAAATAACAACCTGGAGCCCAGTCACCAACTGTAACGTTTTGTTTTCTAATGGCCAAAGAGCTAGAGTTCTAATATTTTGAAGTGATTGAAAGTAATTAAAAAAAAACAAAGAATTTCCAATATGAATATAATATAAACTCAAACTTTAGCATCTTGTCAGGTGTGGTGTCTTCTACCTTTCCTCCTAACACATGAGAGACTGAAACAGGAGGAGCTGGAACTCCAGTCTTAATTCTGGAGAAAAGCCCAGACCAGTCTGAACTACGTGAGGCCCTGCCTCAGAAAACCCTCACCATACAAACTTCAGCATCTATAAGTAAAGCGTTGAAGGACTGCAGTCATGATCATGTGTTTGTGTAGTTACCCTGGGTGCTCACATGCTACAGCATGGCAGGGTCACAGTCCTCCAGTATGACCTACATTCCCCAAGAAATGTGCTTAGCCTGGTCACAGCTGCGCTGCTGAGAAGCTAGCAAGGAAATGCTGTAAAATCAGAGGCTGTTAAAACGGTTGGAGGACTCGGCTGCTGATGCTTAGTTACGTAAGCATTACGGGGGTACAAGCTACAATGACTTCTTATGTCTCTGTTTTCCATTCTCTTCCCCTCACGCCCCTCTCTTAAACGCGAAGCTGGCATGAATATGAGCCCGGTCTCAAGACTTAAGAAAACCTGGGCCAAAGTGAAGACTGCAAAGTTTGACATTCTTGAGGTATGTGAAAGGGATGACTCGGTGTTGAGTGGACAGAGCATGCCTGTGGTACCTGCACTCGGGAGGCTGAGTGTTAGGGCAGCCTGGGATGGAGAGCAAGGCACCTGGATGATGGGATTCAGCCACATGATGCTGCTTCTCCATCCATCAGAGAGTACCATCAAAGGAAAAGGCTTTCAGACCCAGAGGTAGGAAAGGGACACAGACTGGAAAGGGAAAAATGAAGTTGGTTTGGAGCTGGTCCTTTTACAGAGGTTTTGGAGTAATTGATGGAAGAAATGTTGACTTCTGAGTCACAAAATTTTATATACTAAAATAGAACTGGGGTCCTGGACCATAGAGAAATGTCTGCTTCCCAGTTTGTCTTTTGTACTACTATACAGTGTCTTTATATCCTTAGAAGATCCATTCACTATCATTTGAGCAAAGTTGGTTAACCCAAACAGCTATTCCCATATAACTCTGAGGTTATACGTTTTTGTGTGTCTATGCTTGTGTCTCAGTGTTGTGTCTGTGTGTGTTGTATCTGTGTGTGTTGTATGTCTCTCTTCTCTCTCTTTCTCTGTCTCTCTCTCTTTCTCTGTCTCTCTCTCTCTCTCTCTCTCTCTCTGTGTTTGGATAGTGTTCACTTTCCTGTTATCTTGGTGTGTTAATGTTGACCATCTCAAGTCATTGGAAATAATAAACATTCTTTCACCCAAATTAATTGCCTAAGGTGGAAATTATCATCAAGTATATGTCCTTTTATTTGAATTCTCTAGTAAACTACTTTTTAAAAAAATGGCATGTTTTCATGGTTTATGAGTGATTGTTAGAACTGCAGAAAGCAAGTTCTCTTCAGGTGTTACCTGTGACCTGGCCCATTGACCATCAAGTGGTACCAACAACTTTTCTAATGCCAGGGTTTGGATTTTAATAGTTCTGATCTGAACAACTAGCTTAAACCCATTTGGTTTGGGTTTGACATCATCAAAGTTCACATAAGCTTCTAAAAATAAACCAAACCTCAGGAAGGAAAACACTTGTGTTGATGTTGTTGTTGTGTGTATGAGATGGATAAATCATACCTCTAATGAATTCCCTGACTTACTGTGACTTTGTATGTGTGGCATGATCTCAGAAGTTGAGAGGTGAATGGTTAATGATGTTCTCTTTCCACAGCATCAGATGGATCCATCCAGCAATTTCTACAACTACAGAACAGCTCTCCGAGGGGCAGCACAAAGGTCCCTAACTGCTCACAGTAGCAGAGAGAAGGTGAGCTGCAGGAAGCGTTGCTTGTTATAGACTTGTTGGGATGTAAACTACTACCTGGCGTTGCATTTGCCCGCTCAGACCTAAGAGAGGTGCACCTACCTTATCCCTTGGGGGGAGTAAACCATGAGGAAGAGGAGCTTGGACAATGGACAAAGAGAAGTGGCCTGGGGTAGAACTGTGCATTTGTACATTACACCATTTGTATTATTCTGTTTCTGATGTGTTCTGTAGTGCGTGTTGGTTGGACTTCAGGCAGTTAGTTAAGTCATATGATAAGGTGACTAATAGCATTAGAGAGTAATTTGGTTTAATGGGAAAAAGACATTTAAGCTCTGCATAAGGTGGTTCCCTTAATGTAGCCTTTCTTTCAAAAGAATTAGCTTACCTCCCACAGTCAAGCCATCTATTCTCAGAAAGTAGGTTAGTTGCTATGGCATTAGGCCTGCTGTGACTAATTGGATATGTAGGTGGCTCAAAAAATACAGGGGCAGTGTCTAAAAAAATTAATGATCCGGTCCTCTCTCCCCCACTCATTGTACCACAAGTTTGGACTCTGAGACAGATTTCTGTCTCAGTTCCTCTCAGAGGAAGGACAAATTGTCTGTCATGGTGTTTGAGAAGTAAATGTTCAGTTATGATAACAGTTAACGCTGCCGTTTTTCTTTTTAAGATTTATTCATTTTTACTTTATGTGCATTGGCAGTTTGCCTGCATATATGTCTGTGTGAGGGTGTCAGATCCGCTGGAACTGGAGCTACAGACAGTTGTGAGCTGCCATGTGGGTGCTGGGAATTGAACCGGGGCCCTCTGGAAGAGCAGCCAGTCCTTTTCACTGCTGAGCCATTTCTCCAACCGCTAATGCCGATTTCTTAGTGGTGGCTATCAACTTTTAAATTCTGCACCCTTGTTAAACAGTATTTTCAACCAGCTTGAAGAAACAGGAGAAAAATGTTCCCTGACTTCTAAGTCACTTCCCCACAGAATCATCAGGACTAATGAGCTAAGACATGACATTTCTACCACCACAACTCAAGTTCCAGCTCTGGTGACATCTGAGAAACATCACAAATGCATTAACTTTGACCAGGAAACCTCTAGTTGGATGCCTGGCAGTGTGCTTGCTTTTATATTTTGCTGAAAAGAGCCAATTTGAAGTGAGTTATGCTTCCTAGTGATGATGGAGGGAGGACCCCGATACCCTGAGCTGGGGGTGCAGGGAAGCTGTGAGACCACCCCACATCTCCCTGTGGTGGACACCAGACTCCACACAGCCCTCGGTGAGGGAGGGAAGTGGCTATGGAGTCCTGTCTATCAGAGGGCTCTGACAGCAGCCACCAAGAGAAGCCACCGTCACTTGCGCGACTTTAACAGCTGTTCCCATAAAGGAAAACAAACATAATTATTTACACCTTATGTCACTTAGCCATTTCATCATGCTTTATTTGTAAAAGAGTGATCTATATAAATTTATAGGCTGTGCCTCTAGCTGATGGAACAACCATAATTATAACCACCTGAAAAAGTGTACCGTTCCTTTTTCATAATTGGCCTCAAAAGATAAGAAATAAAAGCATGTCTGGCCAGAACTATCCTGTTATTTTAAAAATGAGATTATTTTCCTCATTTTGAGCTGAGGGAGTACTTTCTTTATCCCAAAGTAACAGCCTATTTTACAATCTCCTTGGCAGTACCTCTCAAATAATGGTCTTTGATCCTTTCCAAAACTCAAGTTTATGTGGTCAGAGCAGTGCATTTCCAGGTACCTATTATGGTGCAAATCAAATCTGTCTTCCGTGCAGGAGCCCTTAAGTGCTCTCTAAATAGTTCCTCTCCCTGTGGCATCTCTTATTTTTTAACCATGCGTCTCACATATGATTACTTGGTTTCCAGTTCCTTCCTTATCCTATTTGTGTTTCTGCAAACTTGGTCCTCCTCATTAGCATCGATTTCTAGACAAGGAACTGATGATGCCTTAAAGGACAAAGGCTGATTCTGAATTAGCAGCAGTTCATGCTTACAGTACTGGGGGTTGAACCTGGAGCTTTTATGCCTACCAGACAAGCTCTCTAGCATTCATCTCTAAAATATTACAGCTGACATTTCACCAGTTTGCACTGGTTTGTTTTAAAAGAATTCACCAAGTAGACCAGGCAGGCCTTCAGCTTTAGTAGCTAGCATTATCAAGCCTAAATGAATTCAGAATATATATTATTCTGTCTGCATGTATGCCTGGATGTCAGAACAGGGCATCGGATACCTTTATAGATGGTGTGAATCACCATGTGGGTGCTGGGAATTGAACTCAGGACCTCTGGAAGAGTAGTCAGTGCTCTTAACTGCAGAGCCATCTGTCCAGCCCCAGCATTCAGAATGTTTTTAAAGGGGAAATTTGTGTTGTAACTCAGTTGGTGGAGTCCTTGCCTAGGATGCACAAAAAGAGTGGAGTTCAGTACCCAGCTCTCCATAGAACCACATGTGGCAGTACATGCCGAAATCCCAGCACTCAGGAGAATTAGAGAAGTCTAAGGTTATCCTTGACTTCATAGTGATTTTGAGGGCCAGCCAGGAGGAATACATGATTCAACATGATAGTATATATATTATACATATATTTTATTTTATATATGGTTATATAACATATGGCTACATAATATATATTTATAATATATTTATATATTTATAATAATATATTACACATATCTTAGCTTATATATGGTTATATAATATATGTATTTATGTATATATATATACATATTAGTTTATATATGGCTATAGAATATATGTATATATACATATATTAGTTTATATATGGCTATATAATATATATGTATGTAATATATATGTTTATATATAGGTACTTAGTTTTCCCACTAATGATAGTGGCAAGACCTAACAGAAACAAGACATGTTCCCTTTACTTACCTCACAAAACCCTTGAGTCCTTATATTCTGCACCGTTCAGTTCCTTGTGCAAAACTGATGGGCACTCTCAGGGGCGATGGAGGGGTTAAAGTCTGAGATTCTCTTCTTGTCATGAGCATGAGAAATAGAGCAGCCAAGTGCCCCACATTAGGCTGGCTGGGTTTCTGTGTTCCTGGAAGAATGACTCAGTAGTTGAGCATCTTGTAGGGACACTGAATACAAAACTCTCAGAAGGAATCCTTCTGCCTCCCACGATTTAATGGCCATGAGGAGAACACAGGCTTAAGTCTACGAGACAGTAAATGAGGCCCACAGCCCAGCCCCGAGGACCGAGACAGCACAGAAGCTTCCCCTTTAGAAGCCCTTGCACTGTAAACTACCACGTTGTGATTTTCATTGCGCCCCCACTTCCCTGGGGCTGTCCCAGGATGTGTGTTCATTGTCTTACAAGTGCGTTCACAACCTAGCAGAGAGCAGACCCAGCCAGTGTCTGGATCAGTGAGCATGGCCACGCTCCAGTGAAACTCTGTGGCCACTGTCACTTCTGTTTCACATTTTTCATGTACCCTGAAGAATTATTCTTTCGATGCCCTGTGCCAGCCACTTAAAAATGTAAGGTATGCGTCTCCGAGGCCATACCAAGAATAACAACACATACATTTAAAGCAAAACAAAGCACAAACAAAATCCTTACATTTTGCCAGCCCCTAGCTTTTACTACCAGCCAGCTGTCAAGCCAGTTCTTAAACTGATGTGTGATGGAGTCCACAGCCCAGCACCTTGCCCCACGAGTGTTCTTTAAGAGGCAAGGGTCAGTGTAGATGAGAGCTGGGACCAGAAGAGGGAGAAGGAAGTGCATACAGCATTTGCTAATGCTGCTTCAGGCGCTCTGCAAACAAGAGCAAGTCACGAGTGCTAGTGGAGCCGAAGATAACATTTGATTATTCTCAAGGATCAATGAAACAGGACTAATCAAAGGTGTTTGGCTTTTTAAAAAAGACTTCAGGGAAAAGATCTGAATTTCTCTCTAGAAGAGAGTTGGCGCTTGCCCTTTGTGCGTGAGCCAAAAAGTTTGTTTTCTCATTCATGAGTCATGAGCTTAGAAGACTTCAAAGACATGATCTTGGTGTTCTCAGAATTCCCCAAATAATCTGTTGGACGTATTATTTACAGTGCAGAACTTTTTCAAATACATCACATTTGAGAAAAATAAATAAATAAAAGTGACTGTATCAGAACTTCGATCTCTGATTGAGACGGGAGGGGTCCGACACCGGATACTTGTAAACATTGCTTACTCTAGGATAGTCAGGGAGGTACCGCCTCATCAAACCACAGAATCCAGGCAAGAAGGTATCATTACAAAAGCGTATTGGCTTTTGAAGTCTTTAATTTTAATTCACACATTTTCATCTCCCCCTCACTTGGAGAGCATCTGTCTGGCAACAGACGGTGCAAGGTTCTTCTAAGGGGCTTTTCAAGGGCAGCATGTGAAGACTTGCTCTCTCATGCAGCCAGGTTTCTTCTACAGGAAACGGTAACAACTACTTAAAACCTACAGCTGTCACATCATCTTGAGAAATGACGTCAGGAGGAAAATATAAAACCAACCAACCAAACAAACAAACAAGCCCCAGTCATCTAAAATGTAGATGTCTAGTGATGGGGTAACACGGAGCATCGGAAGAAGATGGGTCATGTGCCTTTAAGACTACTATAATTAAGGGGTTCCTAAATGAATAGAGTTCTTTTAGGTGCTTCCATTTTAGCACCTAAAGTAAACAATGAAGAAAATGGGAAAATCTGAACTAAAAGTATTGACCCATCATCCACTCACCAACAGTCCTAGTCCCTACTGTGCTTAGGTGTTGGTGACATTTGCATCCAAGGCTAAGCTGTGGAAGGCAGTGAAGTGTGTAGCGTGGAACCTACAGAACAGTGTACTGTACCTCTCTGTAATTCACTGTGACCTTCCATGCAATCCACGTTAACATTGCTCTTTTATCCCTTCTATCTATGACAAGAGACTAAATGTTCATTTACCCAGACCAACCCTGAATCTTCTTCCTTCTAGATTGTGATACCGTTCTTCAGTCTCTTAATCAAAGACATTTATTTCCTCAACGAGGGTTGTGTCAACCGTCTTCCAAACGGCCATGTCAACTTTGAGGTGAGTGGGACGAAGCGGGATGTGAATATCAGTAAGGATCAGGCATGGTGGCACACTCAGGAGCCAGAGGCAGAAGGATTACCACAAGTTTGAGGCCAGTCTGGTTTACATAGTGAATTTCAGGGCAACAGTCTGACATCATGGGAGTCTGTCTTAAAAACTAAAAACTTAAAACAAAAGGCAGAGGGTATTGTTTCTCAGTGCCTAGCAGCAAGGCAGATTCTGCAGCCCAGAACAAACTCGCTGTGGCCTGTTGTCTATAAGAAACTGAGAGCACCAAGTAGCACAGCAGCCATTCCCCCACCCACCCATCCCCACCCCTGGAAGCACTGTCGCTTGTGGGAATGTGGGTGATCTTCCATTTCCTAGCTAGCAAACACAATGCTTATTAGATGAAGACGAGAAGATGATTCTGAAGTTCCCAAACTGAGTGCTTTTCAAATGGAATTGTGTCCCGCAACCCCATAATTATTGACCATCACCCTTAAAATCCCTTAATTCTCTTCCAGAAATTTTGGGAACTGGCCAAACAAGTGAGTGAATTTATGACGTGGAAACAGGTGGAGTGTCCGTTCGAGCGGGACCGGAAGGTCTTACAATACCTGCTCTCAGTGCCCATATTCAGTGAAGACGGTGAGTCCTTAGCTTGCACCTGCCCCAGATACCCCCAGATAAATGCCTGTACTTGGCTGCCTCTCATGTATGGTGCCAGGCCTCTGAGCTCATCCAACCTTTCACTTTGTAATCAGCCAAACACAGGGCATTAGGCATCTTTCCTGAATTATGTCTGTCCTGCAAAATGATAAGCAGACTATTGGAAAGCTGTTAAAAGCTATTTTTAAAAGGTGTGGACAGCCTTGACCTGTTAGAACACCAGGGAATGGAAGCAGAGGAAATGCCTGGGTCTGTGTAGGACAATTCCTAAGTAGTCTGTAGAATACATAGTAGGGAGATGACCTACTTGTTGACGGTATCTGCAGTAGTGGCTGACACACTGTGAATTTGTACTGCCTGTTTGGAGATAGGCAGCTGATTGTTTTCATCTCTGTAAATCTGATTAACAACAACTTTTACAATCTTGAGATGATTTTCTTTAAGATTTAAACAACCTACACGTGATTTCTGTTATTGAGCTTAGGGTGCCAGGAAAGAGGCGTGACCCTTGCTTTCAGAGAGAATATAAATCTGAGTGTACGACAGGACGGCACAGTTTGCATTTTGAAAGCTTCTCGCCTCATACATTCTTGGTTAATTAAGGGCCTTCTCAGCTCAGAGCCATGGGGTTGCCAATGGCTAATCAGAAGCAGAGAGCTGCTCTGTGTTCTTCAGGATAACTCAGCGTCTCTGAAGGGTGTACTGGAGCATAGGCTCAGCTGAGCAGGCCTTTCCAGCAGTGGGGTTAATGGTATCAGGAGACAGCTTCAATCGTAATGCTTTCTTCCCTTTGGTTGATTGTAGCGCTCTACTTGGCTTCATACGAGAGTGAAGGACCCGAAAATAATATAGAGAAGGACAGATGGAAGTCTTTAAGGTGAGTCTCAATGCTTCTTATAGTTGTGCTAGTCTATAGGAAATACTGGCTTTACCTCAGGAAAGCCATATGCATGCTTTGTGTAGGAAGGCCCCACCTACCTGTTTGGCAGAGTCTAAAAGCCTACTTTATTTAGGGTTCTTAACTGCTTCAACTTCCCTTCTAACCCACCAACCAGAGGTAGGGGAGAAAAATGTTAATAGTACAAGGGTCTTGGGGGCCTGTTTTTAGAAGTAGTTCCTGGGGGTGATTGCACTGCTTTCAATTCAGCCTAAATAGCAAACACCAAACATGAACCAGCAGTAGCAGCTCAGTCCAGCAGAAACCGCAAAGCTCCGCTGACACAGCTGAGTTTCCACAGAAACCAGGAATTCCCACTGCACAGTCTTGTCTTCAGGTCACAGAGCCACTGTGGCTTTGGATTCCTGGTGCCACCTTTCAGTTGTGCTGCGTGTTGCCTTTTTTTATTTCTTTACTGTGGCAGATAATAGCAGGATTGCAGTTCCTCCCTGATGACGTAGTGGAATATGGAATGGAAATCACCCCCATTGTATAGCACAACAAAACAAACAAGTGAAAAAAAAAACAATTTTTCTTGTTTAAAAGTTCAGACTTGCGTCTGAGGAGAGAGCTCAGTGGTTAAGAGCACTGATTGCTCCTCCAAAGATCCTCAGTTCAATTCCTAGCAACACATGTTGGCTCACAACCATCTGTAATGAGATCTGATGCCCTCTTCTGATGTGTCTGAAGACAGTTACAGTGTATACATATACATTAAATAAATAAATAATTCTTTTTTTTTTTAAAAAATTCAGGCTTCTTTATTTTTGAATAGTTCTAGTCTTAAAGCTATTTGGGTGGGTTTCCAACAAAAATACTGGCTAAAATTATCAGTTAAAGTTGGGGTATCAGTTAACAAGCAGATATCAGGTCTCCTTTGGTTTGAGAGAGAGAATCTGAATTTAAGATATAATTTGTAAGTTAAAAAAAAACTCTGGCTATTCTATTAGTATTTTTAAACAAATTTGCAAGTGTTTGTATTTTAAGCATATAAGATATTTTAATAGGCCAAAGAGCAGAGAGGACATAATGCGGTACAAGATGATCAAGACTAGTTCAGATATGCACCGAAGTCAATGCAAATCTGGGCAGTTTGGTGAGATAGCCCAGATTTATAATCTCAGCACTCAAGAAGCTGATGCAAGAGGAGCTGAGTTTAAGACCAGCACAAGCTACAGGGTCAGACCATATGTCACAAAAACAAAGGAAAAAATGGAGCATTAACTCCTTTCATTTATATTTTAGGGTGAGCTTTGCCTGCCATGTTTCTTCTTTGTAGTCACCCTCTTCCCACCCTCTAATCCCCCCCCCCCAAACAAGCGGGGCCTTTGGTAAGATTCTTAATACCTGAAACCTTGCCGTGGACAAGTAGACAGATTCGTTCTGCAAGATACTCAGTATCTAAATTGTTCATGGATTCCAGAATTATAAAACCCCAAGCCTACCCATAATTTCATTATAGTTACTCTGTTCTGGTATAGATCAGAAGTTAGGTTGCAAATCCAAGGTTTGACAGGAAAGACTGAATAGTATAGCTCTCCCCCAAGGCTCTGTGCACTGTATTTAGTATATGTAAACCCAAAACTTTAACCAAAGACTTAGCCGTGGAACTAGAGCATCATGTGAGAAAGGCCTCGTATTGGCTGAATCCACACACACATATGTATGGGGATCTGTTTACAGCCTGTGTAAGCTCAGGAACAATCTTTTTTCTGGCCAGAGTGTATTAGAATTGGAAGCCAGGCATGTTGGCACACCTAGAACTTTAGGTCTTGGGAAGCTGAGGTAATAGAACCACATGTTTGAGGCTAGCCTGACCTACCGAATGAGTCTGGGGCCAACCTGGGCTATATATAAATCACAATGCCATCTCCAGAATAACAACAGTAGAGGTGCTGCTGTTATGGCCATAGCTTGATGAGAAGACATCCCATGCGCCTGGCCAGAGGTATTCTTTAGTGTAAAAGACTAGTTTCTCTGTTAAAGTTGCCCTCTCAGGAAGCTTAAGGGACAGGTTCCTCCTTGTAGCTAAGCCCCGGGCTCAGCCTTTCTTCCCCATAACCATAATCATGGCCTCTCTGCACGGCCTCCTCCCTAGGTGGAAATGGTTCCTGAGCGTACACCCCTCAGACATTCCTGGCTCTTGTCACCTGCCACACATTATTGTTTATTAGTGTGGTATGTCTGCTTCTTTCATAGCTTCTGTGCAGTCCATTTGAGGCTGAGTGCAGGCAGGGGTATGGCGCCATGGCTGCCCCTGTCACCCACATGCTTGCAGGCAGGGGTATGTCCCATGGCTTCCCCTGTAATCCACAGGCTTGCCCATAGCTCCTTAACCCCACTTCCTGTCTACTAAGTAAACCATGCTGGCAAGTTCTATGTCAGCTTGACATAGGCTAGAATAATGATAGAAGAGGAAACCCCAATTGAGAAAATGCCCCCATGTGATTGGAACTCCAGTAAACCCATGATACATTTTCATGATTGATGATTGATGTGGGGGGATCCCGCCCATTGTGGACAGAGCCAACCTTCTGCTGGTCAGTCCTCTCTGGTGCTATAAGAGAGAAGGCTGAGGAAGCCATGAGGAGCAAGCCAGGACATAGCACTCGTCCATGGCCTCTACATCAAAGTCTGACCTCCAGGTTCCTGCCCTGACTTCCTTGGAGGGTGGCCTGTGACGTGGAAGTATAGGCCAAATAAACCCCTTTCTCCCCAAGTTGCTCGTGGCTATTGTATTTTATCACGGCAGTTGAGGCCCTAACTAAGACGTAAGGCTGTGTACCATATGCGTGTCGCACATACATAAAAGTTCATTGTCATTAATGGTGTGTGCTTTTTGATTAATAGAATACCACTCAGGGTAGAGATTACCATAGGCAGTGCTTTGGCTGTCTCCATTAATAACTTTGAAGTGTCCAGCAGTCTGCCTGAAGGGCCACTCAGACGTCAGTCCTTGATCCCTAACCCATCATTTCAACTCTGTGAAAAGGACACATTTAAAATGTAGCAGAGATGAGCATTAGCAGGGCATTCCCAGCCAGGACAACTGGACCTCTGCCTCACACCGTTTCCTTTATTCCACAGGTCCAGCCTTTTGGGCAGAGTTTAACATCTGGAAAACGCTGCTGCTGCTGTTGCTGCTGCTGTTGCTGCTGCATCGGAGGACCCTGGAGGGGCTGGCCTTTGTTTTCTGGCATCCAGTACTAGGAACTGCCTCCCAGACCCTGCAAGCAAGCCCAGCTGTAGATCAGACGGGAAATTCATTTCCCACAGCTGACAGATTGACTTGGCTCTCTTCTGAGACTGAAATTGTCACTAAGACACTTGAAGGAGAATCCTCTGAAAGCCCCGGCTCTGCACATGATTCATCTTCTGGAATTTCCATGTGAATCACAGCACTGCACCTGGATGGACTTTTGTTTGTTATATATATATATATTTTTTTTGGCCTGAACATTTGCTGCTAATGGAACTTACACAGCCGAGTGCGGCTCTATGGAAGCCCATGTTTCTTTGTTAATTTAAATGAAAAAGGGAGAGGGAGGGAGGGGGAACCCCTCCCACTCCCCAAGTTTGGATCCCAGACCTCAGCTTGAACAGTATTCCAGTGAGGGCAAAGACTGGGTGGTGTTCTCCTGCAAACACCCCCTTACCCAGTGTGGTATTGTAAACACCCCTCCCCCTCCCCCTCTTCCTCCAAGGCTTTGAGTTGGCTGCTGGCTAGCAAACTCCTTCTTACCCATTAAGTTATTTAATATAATAATGAAGCGCAACACTGTGGTAGGAAAATAGCCACTGGCGGGGGGTGGGGGGGAGGCAGAGATTGTCACTGTCAGACTGCCCATCCTGCAGGAAGGGTCACTGTTGGATTGCCCATCCTGTGGGAAGGGACCGTGCTTTCTTTACCCCTCTGAGCTCTTTACAGCTGACCACTGTGTCCTCTAGATGTATTTTTTCCGTAGGTTTTGTTTTCGTTGTTGTTAACTTAGTTTTCCATGACTCTGCCCCATCCCTGGAAATGTAAATGCTATGACTTTAAGGGTCTTGGGGGTAAAGATCCATGACCTAAACACAGTCGTTTTTCCCTAACTTATTTTTCATTACTCTCTGGAGTCAGTTGGTGGCTAAACATGTAAACAAGGAGTCCATTAAGAAAATTTGCCTCTTCACCCCGTAGCAGTGACCAAATGCAAACCAGGTTGCTGATAACTCGGATCAACCTTAACATCTAAATTAGGTCTGTAGTTGCTCTGCAGGCAGCCATTATGATACTCTAGGAGAAACTTTAGAGTAGTGATCCCCCGCTAATGAAAACGCACAACAGCCGTGTTGGTTAACCCTTCTGACGCCATCCTGAGAATCAGCATGTCTTAACCGTGCGTCATCTCAGCAGGCTTGACCTGTCTCCAAGTCATCCCTTCACAATGTCAATACATTTTAAGCTCTGCAGCCTGGAGTTGTGGCGTCTTCCTTTGCTTTCTGGATGGAATTGTGGGTGGAGGGATGGGCTCATAACCATAGCCATTCGACTGGTTCAAAATCTGTCCAGTCCCGAGGGAAAGACCTTAGGAATATAGGCATAGATGCGCGTTTGTGTTCTATGAAGAAATCTTAGGTGACATTCAACCACTAATATTTTTCAGACACGGTCTAAGGTGGGTAGGCACAGATTCGAACATCCTCCTTTCTACCCTTTGTTAGTGTCCTAGTTAGGGTTACCATCGCTGGGAAGAGACACCATGACCAAGGCAACTCCTATAAAGGACAACATCTAATTGGGGCTGGCTTACAATTTCAGAGGTTCAGGCCATTATCATCATAGTGGGCAGCACAGCAGTGTCCAGGCAGGCCTGGTGCTGGAAAGTGAGTTCTACATCTTCATCTGAGGGCTACCAGGAAGAGACTCTTCCATCCTGGGTGGAGCTTAAGCATAGGACTTCAAAGCCCATCCCCTCAGTGATGCACTTCCTCCAGCAAGGCCACACCCACTCAACAAGGCCACACCCCCTAATAGTGCCACTTCTAATGGGCCAAGGTACAGAAGAGGAAGTGGATAAATTTTGATGGAGCCCACAGACCTAATGAGAGGCACAGGGTAAAAGTGGGCCTTTTAATCCAGAGCAGAAGCTTTAAACCACCATGGCATCTCAAGCTTTTGTGTCCTTGTAGATGCCTTGAGGGATCTTGTTTCCCTGCAGATTTTCAACCTGCACGTGGGGCCCTTGTGATGCTGAGGTCCTGGATCCAGCTTAAGACTCCAGCTAAAACCTTGATCCCAGGGTGGCTTGAACAGGCTTTCCGTTACCATGGTTACCATGCTCTTGTTTTGCTATTCTGCTGAACCGGAGGTTCAAACCCTGTGTGAGCTTTTATGGAAACCACGGTGCATTTCTGCCGTCTGTGCCACATGTGGCCTTCACGGTACTTTAGTAGATACATCTCCAATTCCCGCGGTTGTCTGAAAGCCTCCGTAAATGCAATCGTAAACAGCTCTAGGCAATAAGAGCAGATCTGTTTAGGCATGCTTGCCACTCATTTCAAACCCACAGGGCTTTGAGCTGGGGCCTAACTGGGGTCTGGGGTCTCAGTAGAGGACGGATATAGGTAGATAAAAGGAGAGAGTATATGACTTAAAATAACTCCTTCATTTGAGTACATAGCCCAGTTCACTCACTAGCAGGTGGCCTGTTTTCCGTACCTAACAAAGAACACAGTTAACACTCAGCTGTCACTTCTGTGTTACACTCTCATCCTCCTGTGTACCTGGCTGGAACCTCTGCTCTCCCCTTGACTGCCTGTCTTCTAGCTCTCTCTTCTGGCACAGTCCTGTCCCCCACCCCATTCCGTCCTGTCCCCCACCTCCTCCCCGCCATGCACCTGCCTCCTGTGTGGAGACTCTCATCTCAACTCTAGCATTAGAAGTTGAGCTGTGGATTCTGAGTGGCTCCCTGCATTCACCAAGGGCTTTTTAATTGCCCTGTGGTTCTCAATACAAGTCAGTGCTTGCCTGTATTCCAAAAACAGTCTCATTGTTCTAAGGGAAGGAGAATGGCCGCCTGGGAATACAGCAGTTCGGGCCAATTTTCTGCTGTAGCTAAGGGTTCAAAGGAATTCTTGAATGTGTTTCCTGGACAAGAGTGTGCTCAGTGACCTGGGAACGACTAACTACTAACTAAACAGAAAACTCAAAGACAGACAGTGGTGAGTCCCCGGGCTAAGGGTAAGTAATACCCTTAGCAAGTTTGCAAGGCAGTGGTCTGGCCAGAGCTGGGCTTCCAGAGATGGCTGGAAAGGTGGCTCTGTCCTGGATAATTCAGGCCGAAAGATTTTGTCATAGACTCCCCTCAGTGCTGGCAGGCTGTCAGGGTTGAAGGTTTGTCTGTCTCTAAGCCTTATTAAGCTTTAGGGTTTGTCATTGAAAACCGCAGGCTGGACGTAGGACCGTGCCTCAATTCCACACTTAAGAATCAAGACCTATTCACTTCCTTCCTTCCTTCCTTCCTTCCTTCCTTCCTTCCTTCCTTCCTTCCTTCCTCTCTCTCTTTCTCTCTTTCTCTTTGATTCAGATTATTTTATGTATATGAGCACATTGTTACTTTCTTCAGACACACCAGAAGAGGTCTTGACTCCCATTACAGATGGTTGTGAGCCATCTCTCCTTCCTTCCTTCCTTCCTTCCTTCCTTCCTTCCTTCCTTCCTTCCTTCCTTCCTTCCTTCCTTCCTTCCTTCCTTGCTTTCTTCCCCTCCCTCCTTCTCCTCCCCCCTCTTTCTCTCTCTTTCCTTCTCCGCCCCCTCTCTGTTTTTGTTTTGTTTTTGACTTCATTCAATGCAGGAAGTCCTAGGTAGCTAATTCCCTTTGTAGTGCTCCTGTCTTAGTAGGCTTAGTGTCTGCATTGTGTGAGCCTCTGCTTCCTTCTTTCTATCCAAGTCTGTACAGCCAGTTTGAGCAGTATGCAGCAGCTGTCGTAGACTCCTGTTAACTGTCAGCATTTGAGTGTCTAAGTTGTCCAACTTAGCCCTTCTAGAGAAAAGTGTGGAGACCCTAATTTAGGGAACTGAAGAGGACAGATACTGATTAGAATAAAGAGTGAAATCATGTGCTGCCCCCCCCCCCCCATGAAGCCCCAAGCAAGCCTGTATCTCCTCTGCAGAGCCCGCTTGCTTCCTCTCCCTTTCCACCTACGCTGGCTTGGGGAAATGAAAGTTAGTGTGAACTCATTTTTCTCTTGATGAATCACTGTGGGAAAGTCAGTTTAGCAGAATGTGTTGTCAGTATAGTTGAGACAAAGTAGTTGGAGGACTGGCATTGGGCTTTTTTTGTTTGTTTTCTTTTGTTTTGTTTTTCAAGTGATTAAGAATCCTAAGTGCAGATCATCGGTGGAGATATGGAGATGTGTACTTGGAGAACACACATGTGATAGAGGCAGTGGACTGCTTATCATCCGGTAGTCACAGATTTACTGCGTACTGTATTTCATTTAAATAATTAACATATCTGGTTTTAGGAAATTAAATAAATCAAACTCATTCAAATATAACTATTGTGGGTGGCACTGTCCCTACAGAGACCAGCAAAAAAATCTAAATCAATGTGTTGGGTTTTTTTTTCTTTTGAGTTAAATTGTTAATACTCCCCTGTAGCTATCATGATGGTAATGATAATATAAAAATTCAGCACAGTGATTGACATGGATTGAGGACATGGGATACGTTTGAAATACATTCCTAAAAATCACTACAATCTGAGTAAGAACCAATTGCTAAACCTCACTCAATTCAGTTTCCTGGGTCTTCCAGGAAGCTTCTCTGGGTCTGCTTTGTGGTGGGTCTGATTGTCAGCATTAGAGTTCCTCACCTTTGCTGAGAGTCAAAGGTGAATTAGCAAGTACTTGCAGAATCCTGGTTGTGGGCTGCCGCCTTCTCTTCTGCCAGAATCCTTTGAGTTTTAATTAATGGCTGCTACCCTGTAGCAGATGAATGCCTAACAGAAGCCCAGTTCACCCCTCCAGCTGTGTGCCAGGAGACAAGATAGTTCTTCATGGAAAAGAGTGGTCTCACCCAGCCCAGACGCTTAAAATAGACTTATGCAAGATCTGTTACATAATTTCAAAGGTTCTAAATTGAAAATGGATAAGGACCACAGGAAGACTTTGTTGGGTAGACTCCATCTTTGTCATAGCAGCTGTTACAACTGTGCTCGCTAATCCAGATATGTAGAAAAGATCCCAAGACTCCTCTTTCCGCCTTGCCATTTACAAAAGCCAGGCTGTGGCTTACCAAGATTTAAAGGCGTAAAAATCCAGGCCTGCTCTGCCTTTGCCAGCCTCCTTTTGGGGATACACGATGGCCCAGTTTGAAGGCTGTCCAGATGGAGGTGGGGGTGGGCTGTTGAATATGACAGGTGTGCCAAAAGTCCCGTGCCAAAGGAAATCAGAAAGGAAGTAAAGCCATCATCCCTGGATAATAAGAGCTTTCCTTGTGGGTAAGTACTCAGTGAACTGTAGCCCAGGTAGGACTCAGCAATGGAGAACAGATCAAGGGTAGAAAAAGACAAGCACAGTCCCTGGGATCAGAGAGTGATGGTTAGGGCGATACAAATAGCCAGGCAAACAGCTTTGGGTGAAAGAGAGAGCTTGAGAAGAGGCGAGGCTCTAAAGATTTGAGCATCTGAAGCACTCAAACTCATTTAAAAGCTAATGAGAAAACAATGAGCCAAGAAACCCATTCCCTCGGGAACCCACAAGCTCTTCACTATTAGACTAGGTGTTAGGTAAGTGAAGGGAATTGGATAGCTTAGAGGCTTATTTTCAGTTATAGTCACTTTCTGAACTGACCCTGTGAACGCTGTAAAAACACTAAGAAGTACAGGATCAGAAGCTGCTCTCTACCTACCCAAAAAACTAACAAGGCCTTTGTGAAGAGCACAGGAGAGCTATAACAGAATAAGCCAAGGGATTCTTAGGCTCTCCCAGTTCTATGAAAGTGTATTTGAGAATAACACCTTTCTAGGGAGCCAGGACCTGGAAACGCTGGAGACCCAAGCCAGCAACTTTCAGGTTCTTATCTCCTGAGTTCAAGTGATGAAATCCATGGATCGCAGAAGGGGAGAGATAAGGGGGAGAAAAAGAACTGTGAGGTTTGAGTTAGGCATGGACACAGGCCAGATGATGATGAGCCAACACTTGTTGGGAAAGGAGAGCTGCAGAGAAAGAGTAGGGAAGCCCAGAGAACAAGAAAAAAATACAACTTGGCTCTGTTCAGTACCTGAAAGAGACAGAAGAGAAGACAAAAGGGAAAGTTAAGCTTTTCTGATTCAGGACTCAGAAAGGTGGACAGCCCCAAATGAGAAAGGCTCCAGAGGTATATGCTAGTGGGCAAGGGCTTTGGGGAAGCTCTCACTAAGAGGCTCATGAGTTCTTTGGTCTCTTGAGCGTGCTTTAAGGTAAATTCACCTTCCTGGGTAGTCCCTTGGCTAGACGATGGCCAGCTCAACTGTATCAACCTCAAGGGAGGGGGCAATGGTAGGTCTCCATGGAGAGATTTTGTTTGGGAGGCTGTTGGTTTCCCTAAGGCTTCAATTTTACTGTGTACATGTATAAGTGATACACTTCCTCTGACAGAGTGTTGTCTGAAAAAATAAAATAACTAGAAAAATCAAAGAACTGCTTATTACATGAGCTGAACTCTCTAAATATGGGTGTTTTTTAAGAGGGAATATTTTGGTAACAGACCTGCATTCTTCACTATAAAACTAGACTTGTGTGTTTGAAGACTTGGCTCACAGGGAATGGCACTATTAGGAAGTGTGGCCTTGGAGTAGGTGTATACACACACACACACACACACACACACACACACACACACACACACGTCTGTCACTGGGCTAGAGCTCCCCAGTTTGCAAGCAATACCCAGAGATCTTCCCCTCCCCACATCCTGGCACAAGGATTACAATTACAGGGCACCATGACTGTTTCATTTTGTTGGTTTGGTTTTTCAAGGTAGGGTTTCTCTGTATAGCTCTGGCTGTCCTGCAATTCACGTTTTAGACTGGGCAGGTCTCAAATTCACAAGAATTTGAACGCCTCTGCCTCCCAAGTGCTGGGATTAAAAGTGTGCATCGCCACTGCCTGCTCCATGCCCATTTTAAAAATATGGGTTCTCGGGATCAAATGCAGGTCCTTGTGCTTACAGGATAAGCACATTTTTGGTGCAGGCATCACCTCATCCTTATTTGTTTGTTTGTTTGTTTCTTTGGTCGGTTGGTTTTAATTTCGTTCTGTAGTTCTCCAGTGTGGGCTTTGTAGGTGACAATGACATCACATTGCAATGTCCACATGTTGGGCACTCTGGCTAGGATTCCTACCTACCTTGTCTCAATGAGTCACACAGATTGGTCTAATGCTGCCCTGATGGCCATTTACAGAGTGGAATGAATGTGATGTTTTAGTTCTGCCTTATGCATTATGAAGAAGGCAGGTCTGTTACCAACACATTCCTTCTTACAGAACACCCATAATTACAGTGTTTAGCTCATGCAATAAGCAGTTCTTTGATTTTCCTAGTTATTGTATTTTTCAGACAACACTCTTGTCAGTATTCTAAACCTGTTTTTATTGTTACCTGTGGGAAAATAAAATTATAAAAGATCCAGTGCAGTGTAATGCCTTAGGGACATCATAGCAAAATTTAAAGACAGACATCAGAATTAGAAGTTAAAATCACTTGGCCCACTACCAGTTCCTTTGTATATCAGAGTCCTTTAGTAAAGAACAGAAACACTTACCTACCAGAGACCCCAGAGAAACAATACTTACATCCTGTGGTGGTTTGGATAGAAATGGACCCCCTCGACTTATGTGTTTGAATGCTTGGCCCATAGGGAATGGCAATATTAGGAGGTGTGGCCTTGTTGGAGTGGATGTGGCCTTGTTGGAGTTGGTGTGGCCCTGTTGGAGTGGGTGTGGCTTTGTTGGAGGAAGTTTGTCATTGTAGGAGTGGGCCTCCTATGCTCAAGCTCCGCCTAGTATGGAACCCAGTCCCCTTCTGCTGCCTGCAGCTCACGATGTAGAACTCTCCCTCTGTTCCTTCCTCAGCACCATGTCTGCCTGCCTGCCACCATGCTTTCCCACCTTGATGAAAATGGACTGAACCTATAAACCTTAAGCCAGCGCCAATTAAATGTCGTCTTTGTAAGAGTTGCCTTGGTCATGGTGTTTTCACAGCAATGGAAACCCTAACTAAGACATATCCCATTGCCCTTTTCTCTTTTGTCTTCCCCTTCATCTCAACCCACACAAATGGTCCACAATAGCCTGAGCATTCTGGTCTGCAATCCCATGCTATTCCCACGTTAGGTGTTTACTTTGAAGAGTGGGTTTGTGTCTTACTTTGCTTTCTATCACTTTGATAAAACACCATGACCAAAAGCAACTTGGTAAGGAGAGGGTTAATTTGGCTTATAGGTTGTACATTATCATTGAGGGAAGAAGCCAAGGCAAGATCTCAGGACAGGAAGCTGGAGGCAGGAATGGATGCAGAGACCATGGAGGAGTTCTAATTACTAGCTTGCTACCCAGCAAACTTTCTTATATATCCCAGGACCACCAGCCTAGGGATAGCACCAGCCACAATGGGTGGAGCCCTCCAACATCAATTAGCAACCAAGATAATACCCACAGACATGCCTAGAGACCAATCTGATAGATGCAATTTCTCAGTAAGGTTCCCTTTTCTCAGGCAAGTCTAATTAACTGCCAACATTTTTTTTTTTTAAATTTTAGGTCTGATTTGTCATGTTCAGTTGCATCAGATCTTAAAGGAAAGTGAGTGGGAATTTGAGCTGGATTCACAAAGCAATGAATGCAGCTAAACACTCATGTTAGAAACTCATATTATCTATTTACTCATCTTAGTAATGACTATTATCTATTCTTGATGAATATCGTCAGGATGAACTATAGAGAGTGCAAAGAAAATGGTACATCTTTGTTTTGTAGTCGGGCATACTGACGTAGCTCCAGAGGTAGGTATAGTGGACCATTTGTGTGGGTTGAGTTTACATGACCTATACATGTGATTTGATTTAGTGATTTAGGTAGTTGGGTGAGAGGATCATGGCTGAAGCCTGATATCAGTACTGTCTTCTTATTGTCCTACTGAAATGCTAATGTCATCCTGGAACTCAATATGTCTGATGTTCCTCTCCCTCTCCATGATGGGATACAAATGTTCGAAGTCAGGAGAGCAGAAAACTGCCAACGTGGCTCATTGGTGGCACTCTTGTCTTGCACATAGGAGGATTAGGGTTTCAGAGATGCCATCCTACATCAGTTCTAGGGAAGGGATATGGTGATAACAAGAGCCAATAGGAGAACAGACACAAGGTAAATGGAAGATAAAATTAATTTTCTCATCAAATGTATACCACTGCCTACTTAATGTCCTTTGCTCATTATTCATCAATCTTAGGACATAGGATTCCCCTAGTTCTCTCTATGAAGACCAGGATGGCAGAGACTTGCAGCAATCCTCCTGCCACTGCCTGCCAGTGTTCTGGGTTTATAAGCATGTGCCACTATGCACTTCTTACTCACCCAATGTCAACATGCAAATAATTCTTACTCCCTCATGTCTAGGCCGAGGGTAGGTTGTCCTTCTTACCCTCTTTGAAGTCAGGCAGAGCTCTTGTGGTTCCTTTGTCCCCTGACATGGGAGAGGGAGTGACTTTACTTCCCAGCAGAAGCTTTGTAAGCCAGTCTCTAACTCTCTCAGGGTCTGCTGTCGCTATGCTGTGATAGAGATGGGGGGGGGAGGTCAGGACTACAGCCTAGCCACCTTTGATTCCCTGGGGGAATAACCTGAGCTGAAAAGTATTCTAATTCATTTGGAACACATAGCTGAGAGTGGAAGAGATTTGTGTGGATGAAGCTATTGAAACACAGGAGTTGCTTGATAGCATAAGCTAACTTGTTCTGAATGACATACCTCTCAGGTCCATGCCTCCTGTGAACTCCTCATCTTAATAAGTAAGTCTATAAAAATCACAAAGTTTCCCTTGATCATCTTTCATTGCCCACCCCGAAGACCACATCTTCAAATATATCTAGAAACCGACCACTGCTCACCACATCCAACAGTGTTAGTAGGTCAAAACCAACACTATCGTCTGTCAGATTCCCATAGTAGTTGTCCAGACTTTGATTTCTTAAGGCCTCCTGACCACATAGCAGTGAGGGTGGTAATTCAGAAGAGAGTTCATTTACATCACTCATACCATTGTTCATGTTCTGATGATGGTTTATTATTCTCCAAAGTGAGGCGTGAGATGTATGCCTGCTGCCTCCCTAACCTCATCCTCTCTCGTGTGGCTCCCCTCACGATCGTTCATGTTCCTGGCCTCACATCTACTGCCTTGGTTAGTCTGCGGACACACTGAGCTGAGTGGTTTCCACTTGCTGGGCCCGAAGTGTTCTTCCTAGGACACCACCTTGCCCTGCTTGCTATTTGTCATCAGTTCTCTGCTCAAAGGTTTCTTTCTTCCATGAAGCCTTCTGATCCCCATCAGCTAATCTCTCCTCAGCGTCCATGCTACTTTGGAATAATAAGACAAAAGGTTACTAGTATGTCATAAGTTCTCTACTAAATTCCTCTTTCTGCTTTGTGTTATGTCTATGTAGTATGCATCTGCATGTATATACATCTCTACAGATTTAAATGGGGATTATGCATTGAATGAAACTGGTATTTATTGTGACTCCCCCCTACCCCCCCGCCCCTTGAGTCTGGCTTAGTTTAACATAATGATTTCTAGTTCTATTTTCCTGGAAATTTTATTTTTATCACAGAATAAAATTTCATTATGTGTGTACCATACATTTTTTTTGTGCTTTGATTTGTTGATGGACATCTAGACTGGTTGTATATCTCTTAAATTACTGATTAATTTCATTTACTTTAGCTTTCCTATGAAATGGAAACCATAATCATTCCTACGAAAGGAGTAAAGAAACTATGGCTTAGTTATATTAACATTTGCTAAAGGTTACAAAACGTGTTAAGTGGCAGAACTCCTATTTATCTCACTCTGACCCTTGAAATTATGATCTTGCTTGCTGTATAATTTTCTCTGTGTTAGGAACATTTCCAATGCACATTAAACATTTATTTAGGCAATGTTAAAAGTAAGTATTTATATCACTCTGTGAGCAAATAAATTCAGATGGCATCATAGCAGTTAGCGTTCTAAGTTTGCTGGATGATGGTCCCGACAGATTGGAGACCAACAACTTTGTGTCCACCTAGATATAGGTGCTAGGAAGTGACAGATTTCTGTAGATACAGGTGTGTGACAAGGTGACAGGCTTCTGGCTCTGCCCTTTCATTTCTTATTAATCAGGAAAACAATTTGACAAGTAACTGATTGATCATTATTGGAAATAATGAATGAATAATTGTGGCAATAATGAATAAAACAATATTAAGAGTGAAGTCTGATAGGCCCAAGTTAAGCCTTCAGTTTAGCTTCCAACACAATGAGTGCTATTAATTCGGGTGATGAAAAACCAGTTTCCAAAAGTCCACCTGAGGGAGCCTGGTGGGTTTAGCTGATTGCTGTCTTCATGTAGAGCCTTCAGTGTGACTTCATGCTGGTGTTTTCCCTCAAGCATTTTAGTCTCCATGAAGAAAACAAAACCAGATGTGCTTTGATGCAGTTAGTTGACGTATTTATTTGTGTCATCACAATGTTTCTAGCTTTGGCTGTCGGGCTCTCAGAGGACCCTGACAGACTTTGGAGCAGCAAGAAGATGGGGAAATCTTGTGAACCAAAAGCATTCAAGAGACTCTATAGATGCAGAGGTGTCGAGACCTACAACTTGATGGAAATTAACTCTGTTGTGTGAGAAGGCAGGAATTTCTACCGGCAAGAAAATTAGAAAGAGGCAGATTTCAAGTCAGTGCCAAAAGTTTTCTAATCAACAAATATGGTCTTCATCCCTGTTAGTTGTGGGAGAAATACCAGTAGATAATAACAGCCACACCCTGCACTGACCTATGAGGGGAAGTTTGTCCATTACAGAGGTGGATTTGCTCAGTTGTAATCATTGGCATTGCTATCAATGGCCATCAGCAGTGGCCAGAGGAAGGAGTGATTATATCTCTCTTTCAAGGTGGTCAGGGGCACTTTATAGAAATTGTCTTAGTCAGGGTTTATATTCCTGCACAAACATTGTGACCAAGAAGCAAGTTGGGGAGGAAAGGGTTTATTCAGCTTACACTTCCATACTGTTGTCCACCACCAAGGAAGTCAGGACTGGAACTGGAGCAGGTCAGAAAGCAGGAGCTGACGCAGAGGCCATGGAGGGATATTCTTTACTGGCTTGCTTCCCCTGGCTTGTACAGCCTGCTCTCTTATAGAACCCAAGACTGCCAGCCCAGAGATGGTCCCACCCACAAGGGGCCCTTGATCACTAATTGAGAAAATGCCTCACAGCTAGATCTCATGGAGGCATTTCCCCAACTGAAGCTCCTTTCTCTGTGATAACTCCAGCTGTGTCAAGTTGACACAAACCTAGCCAGTACAGTAATTAAATATAACTTACAAATATAGTAAGAGTTCCTCTAGAGGACACATGCTACACATGTTAGTGATTCCTAGAAGGATCCAGAAGGAAGCTGAGCGCTTCGTGTAAGAATGGAGAGCAGCTGAGTGAGTAGGCACTGTTACTGGTGGACCTTTACTTTTCCTTGTTTAAATATTAAGGTCAGGAATCCCGTTGAATTCTGCCTCTCTGTCTCTCTTTCAATCTGTCTCTCCATGTCTCTGTTTCTCTCTCTCTCTCTCTCTCTCTCTCTCTCTCTCTCTCTCTCTCGTCTCATTATGTAGCCCTGGCTGACCTGGAGCTCACTATTTAGACAAAGCTGGCCTTGAGCTCACAGGAGTTCTGCATCCCAAATGCATTTCTTAATTTGCTAGGAAGTCTGATGGCTTGACCACTTGAAGCCCCAAAGGCCTCACTCAGTGAGACATTTCCTTCAACAAGGCAAACCTCTTAATCCTTAAGTAGTGCCACCACCTAATGACTAAACATTAAGATATATGAACCTATAGGGGCCATTCTTATTCACCAGTGCTGTATAAAAAGTATATGGACAAATTTGGTTGCTATTTTTCAATTTATTAAAAAAAATAAAAAAGGAGCATATCTTAGTCAGGGTTTCTATTCCTGCACAAACATCATGACCAAGAAGCAAGTTGGGGAGGAAAGGGTTTATTCGGCTTACACTTCCATACAGCTGTTCATCACCAAAGGAAGTCAGGAGTGGAACTCAAGCAGGTCAGGAAGGAGGAGCTGATGCAGAAGCCATGGAGGGATGTTTCTTACTGACTTACTTCCCCTGGCTTGCTCAGCTTGCTTTCTTATAGAACCCAGGATTACCAGCTCAGGGATGGCACCACTCAGAGTGGACCCCTCCCCCCCTGATCACTAATTGATCCTTGTAGCTGGATCTCATGGAGGCATTTCCTCAAGGGAGGCTCCTTTCTCTGTGATAACTCCAGCTTGGGTCAAGTTGACACAGAAAACCAGCCAGTAGGGAGAGTGATTTCTGCCCCATAGCCAAGGTCATCACTGAGTAGGTTTTAGCCATGGAGTTATAGAGTGAGGTTTGATAGAGAACCGTGACTGGGGTGGGGATGGGGTGCAGAGGGGGGAGATCACCTGTGTGATATCGCAG
Source organism: Mus minutoides (assembly GCA_902729485.2). Lineage (NCBI taxonomy): Eukaryota > Metazoa > Chordata > Mammalia > Rodentia > Muridae > Mus > Mus minutoides. Next base: position 789,238 of record LR749749.1, on the reverse strand, counting down.
ATGATGACACGAGTAATGGACCTGCAGCGAGAGAATGGCTGTCGGGATGGGTGAAGAGAGGACAGGGCCAAGAACATGTATAGACAGAATGAATTCACATGGAAGATACCACTGCACGTTGAGTGGGGGGGCACTGGACTTTCAGATTAAAACGGCAGAAGGTTGGGGGTGTCCACTTTCTGCTGAGTCTTGCATGGTTCTCCTTTAGGCTGTGCTGGTCTGATTTCCCTCAGAGCTACTTCATTACCATTTACTCTCATCGCCTGATCCATCCAGATAATGGAGGACAGCAGATATAAATCAGCTCAGTCCCCGTCTTCCTGCACCCGCCGCTCCACATCTCTTTTCCGACTGACTCTTATCTGCACCTAGCACCAGTGCTTGCCGAGGTCTTAGAGTGCAAAGTCTTTTGGCCCAAGGCTGAGGTCTCTTCCCGTGATCCTCTTCCTCTCTCTTTCCGTCTTGCTCCTCTTTTCTCTACAAAAGTTTATAGCTTCTGTAACGGAGAAAGAAAAGCACTAAAGGTATTCAGTCCATTTTAGAGGTTATGCTTTCAAAATGTATGGGTCTGAATTGCAGTACTCACATTCTTTAAAGAGAGTTTAGACATCGTGTGCAAATGGGGTGTGCAGCAATGGAGTTTCCTTGGTTCTGGTTCGTTCTGGCTTTAGAACTGTTGTGAAAAGCAATAACTCTCCCCCGAGTCCACACAACACGCCCCCATCATTCCCTGATAACTTTGATCTTTTACCTGAGACAACAAGTTGTCTGTGAAGATCTCTGGGGTCCAAAGAAGAAGGAAGTGTTGGAAGGAGATCAGAGAGTGGGGCACACACAGCTGAGGGGCTGGGAGGGACCCAGATGTGGAAACATGAAAGCGGTACTTGCTAGGCAGTGACTAATGATATGATAACTGTCTGCAAACACTGAGTGTGTAGGTTGGGAGTGACAACAAGCATTGCCTCACTCAGGAGCAGATACAATCTGAGAAGTAGCAAGGCAGACAGAGGCACAGACGCATCCTGAAATACAGTGGTGCCAGGGATGGGGTGGGGCAGACAGACACTGAAGAGATTTTACAAAGCCTACTTCCTCTCTACAGACAACACCCACCCACTCACCTATTTACTGCTTCCTCCGCTTTTTAAAAAAATAAACCTCAAGCTACTTACACCCCAGAAAGCCTCTTTTTCTTGCTTTTCTTTATCTCCTAAATGCTTTCCCTGAATCCTCTCCATTGTTTCTTTCCAGCAATGCTGACCTAAGAACTGGTTGCAAAAGCAATAGCACTCTGCGGTGTAAGAGCAGACGCTAACTCGCGTCTGGTGCAGGAGGGTGGAGTGAGGGATCCACAATGGCCTTGATGCTGTTCTCAAAGCTACTGTTGATCCTGGAGGCGTACCATCCACCTGGAGAGTGGAGATGGTTCTATACCACTACTGTAAGTAACACCAAAATTGTGACTCTCCTCGCATCTTCTCTCCGCCTCCAGTATGACAGAGTCACCCATCTTGTGATCACCTGCCTGTATCCCCAGGTATACTCACTACGGATACTGAGAGCACTCCCTCTCTTCTCTGGAACCCAAATAGGATCAGATAGGACTGAGCAGGGAGCTCAGAAGAAGCCTGAAGAAGAGTTCATGAAAGCTCAGTCAACTGTAGAGCCGTGGGGGCTGAAGGCAGAAAACCACCATATTGATTAGGCTGATAGATGACCAGACCCCCTTTTTCCAGTCCCAGAGCCCAAAGCATCTTCAACAGAATGGATTCAGAACTATCAACCCTCTGACGTGAAAGGGACTTCACCGCCCTCATGTGGTGAACACAGAACCAGCGCTGGAGCATCCGCGGGGACTGGTTCTAAGAAGTAGGAAGCAGGAAGCCATTGTATTAGAGAGCAACTGGTCAAGTTAGAGACCTTCATTTAATTGGAGGGCCACCCCACCAGGGTTTGGGACTATTTTGGGCTCTTTCTGCTTTTATGAATTCTCAACTAGTCTACTGATTTCCACTTCTTTCTCTTATAGGCAACGAGAGGGACGTCTTTGGTGAAATGCTGCCATCTTGTGGGAATTGTGAGAAGAACCATGGTTTTTACCTAACAGGTATTGTCAGCTTTCTGAGAAGCCAGGACCTTTGAAGTCAGAATTCATCTTTAGGAAAAACTATGACCCCAGTCGAATTAACCATTGACATTAATATCTTCCTTTTGTAGAGGAAAGGAATAGGCTCTTTTAGAATTGTAACCTGGTCATTTCTGTGTGAATGTATACATTTCTCAGCCTCACTTATACCAGCAACACATAGGCACACACATGGGCCCACACACACACTTCTTGCCAAAGCTTCTTGTACTTTCCCATCCCTTCAAGAGGGAAAGGGGTGTCCAGCATACTTGAATTCACACTAAGTGTCTATAAATGCTGGTCACTTCAACAATGGCCACTCATAGTCTTCCCTTGCTTTCTAGCAGACTACTCAGGTCTTCTCCAGCTTTCCCTATCATTCATCCTGTTACCCCAGCCCACAACTCCAGCAGGCATCCTTAGCAACCTGCCAGTCAAGCCTACAGAGAAACAAGTAGACCAGAGAAGCAGGTGGGTGAGCTTCAGATCTTTATCTCCTCTCCTCCACATCCATCTTCCTTCTAGACTCATTCCAGGTCCATAATAGACTACCTGTTGTAGCCTCTCCTCACTCTCTGCCCCCATTCCCAGAGGACTAAACAGATCCTAGCAGACAACACTGCTTTCTTCCCTCCTGTGGACCATATCATATCCTGCCTCCGAGTCCATCCAAATTCCTCAACATCTGATCCCAATACCTAGAAACACATTTTACCCAGAAACCCTAGTGGTCACACTTGGCAGGAACCCAGAAGAATTAACTACTAGATATTACACAGCTAGTAGCTAGTAGACCCTCCTAAAAACCCGAGAGGGCAACAGAACCCAATGAATGAAACACCTATCCAACAAGATAAAAGCGGATTTAAACATCTAGAGTTACAATCTTCCCAAACCCAGATGCCTAGATGACAGCATAAAAACCACGATAAGCAACAACTGGGACAAGATGTCTCCACGAGAGCACAGAAACCTAGGCATCCTTCTTCCAAAAGAAGCCAAAACGCATCTTGAACAGAATGGACTCAGACCCATCAGCTTTCTGAAGAAAGTATTCCAAGCAAACAGACCTAAGAACCAAGCTTGTGTGGCCATTGTAGTATCTAACAAAATAGTCTTTAAACCAAAACAATCAGAAAGAGATAGGGAAGGACACTACATACTCACCAAAGGAAAAATCCACCAAGAGACATTGCAATTCTTAATATCTATGAAGCAAACTCCAAGGTACCCAAGTTCATAACAGGATTAAATGCAGAATAAATCATGCATTGATCCTTACACACTGATAGTGGGAGATTGCAATGCTCAACTCTTGCAATAGACAGTGAAGGGCTAACAGGGCCGAACATGGCAAACATGGCGTTGCGCTGGCAGGTTTTGCCCTTTCTCTTCCTCTCTCCCTTGTTACACCCTTAGATAACATCCCTGAAGCTAGCCTCCAAGGGCCATTCCCTTATTTAGGCATTGACTCATTCCTGAGACTGATCACCAAGGCCCAACTATCAAATCATCAAGGTCCAGCAATAAAAATTCATTCTTTGGCTACACCGGCTAACCTGTCCAATCAGGTCTTACCACTGGCTAACCTGTCCAATCAGGTCTTACCACTGGCTAACCTGTCCAATCAGGTCTTACCACTGGCTAACCTGTACAATCAGGACTTACCAACTCATCCTAGCACAGACTTCTTTCCTTTTTCTCCTTAAACATCCACTCCTGAAAAAAAAAAAAAAACCACTGGCGTCTTTGTCTGATCCAGAGGCAGTATCTTCTCTCCTCCCCGAGTCCTGTCCCATTACCCAGCAGCTTGTCTCTGCCGGGTAATTGACTTTGTGCTGAGAACTTGGTGTCTGGGTGTGTTTTGTACAGACTCTGAGGAGCCCCCTTACAGAGAGGTCGTCCAGACAAAACCTAAACAGAGAAATACTGGAGCTAACAGACATTATAAACCAAGTGGACCTAACAGTTACTTGCAGAACATTTTATCCAAACACAAAAAAATATAACCTTCTCTACACCTCATGTAACTTTCTCCAAAATTAACCCCATACTCAGACACAAATCAAGTCTCAACAGATAGGAGAAACTGAAAATAACACCACCAAGCTGGATTATCAGCAACAGAAAGTATACAAACTCATGGAAATGGAGCAAGCCATGAGGAGCAAGCAAGTAAGCAGCACCCCTCCATGGTCTCTGCATCGCAGCACCTCGCTACTAAGGTTGTAGTCTACCATGTCCAGACAGCTTCCCTGAGATCAGCAGAAAAGAGAGTCCTCCCTGTTCTTATCAAGGCTTCCTCTTCTCTGCCTGATCTGGAGAGCCCAACCCCCACACTCTATCAACATGGGGGAAATTCCAGGTTCAACTTCTTGGAATATGCCTCTCCATGCAAATGAGACATCTCTAATACCTATATGTGTGTAACCTTGGTTCAGCCCAATAAAGTGTATTCATATAAACCCAGGCATGTGTAAAGGTATTGCACAAGCTAAGATTGTCTTAGACAGCTGTGTCACTGAAGACCCTTGGAGAAAATCTTTCCTACCACTTGCACATTCACTCCCAGCCAGACTGGAATCCCTCAGAACCCACCCATTCATTACTCACCTTCATCTTTCCAGACCAATGTGTAGCAGCATCTGGACACCCTGAGAGGGAGGAAATAGAGGACATGAAACCACAGCTGGACTCCAGCATGAATATCAAACGAATACCACACTGCATCAGCTCCTGGCTCCAGGCTCTTAGAGTTTGAGTTCCTGACCTGGCTTTCTTCAGTAATGCATTGCAATGTGGAAGTGTGGGTCAATGAAACCCTGTCCTTCCCAACTTGATTTTTGGTTATTGAAGTAATAAAACCCCTAATAAGACAGCACTCTACCAAAGGGGAAAAGCGAACACCAGCTCAGCTACATTGCTTTGAACCTGTAGAGAAGTTCTGCCTGTAAGATATGCTGGTACAATGATAGCTCAAAGCTGGGGGACCAAGAAACTGAGACTAGAAAGCCAGAGTCCTATGGTAAAGCCAAACACTACTGCTTTACTGTAGAGAGCCACTCTGAGCACTGACAGCATTAACCATTAAGAAATGGCGCTGGCATCCAGCATTCTCACAAATGATCCTTGGAATGTGCTTTGTCCTGGGAGAAAAGTGTGAGAGTCACAGAGCCCATGCCCGGGGCGATTTGGGTTTATGGCTTTGCAGCCAATCCTATGGGAACACGCTGTCCTAGGGCTACCTCAGGGGATATAAGAGGTCGATCCCTCCGGGGGTTCTCTCTCTTTTTGGATCATCTTCAATAATAAAGGATGCCACAGAAGGATCCCTTGCATGTGTCTGCGTGAATTCTTGCAGGCGAGAACAAGTGCAGTTTACACTTTACTGAAAGAACATAGCCGCCAAGGCAGTGGTGGCACACACCCTTACTCCCAGCAATCAGGAGGCAGAGGCAGGTGGAACTCTGGTGAGGTAAATCTCCAACCCAAATATGCCCGGGCAATGAAAACACAACTCAATATGAATACATGCTGTGCGCCTAGATTGGGCAGATCTACCTCTCTCTACAATGCCATCTTCTACATCTATGAGACCCCTTAGAACTTGCCATCAGCCTGGTCTACAAAGTAAGTTCCAGAACAGCCAGGGTTACACAGAGAAACCCTGACTGGAAAAACAAACAAACAAACAAACAACAGAACCACAGCAATAAAACGATCCCTAACGACATTCTTCTCTACTTGTACATCAGTGACCACCACCACCAGAGAAGCTTCCTCCTACAGCAGGTGGGAGCACATACAGAGACACACAGTCAGACATTATGCAGAGGTGAGAGACCGAGGAACATTTGGTCTTAAATGGAATGTCTCCATCAAGATCCTCCTCTTGGGGTTGAGGGAAGTCCTAGGGCTGAAAAAAGAAGTGGGTGCATGTTCCTATCGCTAACCCAGAGGCTAGCTGCAGTTCATAGCCACTTGCAAGTGAAAACTTTAGCTGTCTCCAAGGGCGTCTCTCTAGGAAGGCAGATGACTTTTAAGCGTAGTTTACATCCTTGATGCCAACACAAAGGAGCTCAACAGGGTCTCTGGAGCTTCTGTGTCTCATAGTGTTGTGTCAGGGCTCTTCATGCCCCGTTACCTTTATTTTATTCATGTTTTATTAAAATATTTTCTCTTTTAATTTATCTAGTTATTTACTCTCTTTTTAACAGGTCCTTTGCACGTAGATGACAGCTTCCAGGCTTGTGTGTTTATGGGATGCTGAGTGTGCAAACGAGTGGGCCTTGCATCTGTACCTGTTTCTTGTGCCTTTTCTCAGGCTTCTTTCCTTTTGGTCTTTGGTTTGTCCTATTCCTATGTGTTAGCTTTTGTTTCAACTTAGTACATTATACTGTGTTTTGTTATCATCCCTTCGAATCCTATTTGTTTTCTAATGAGAGACAGAAAGGTGGTGGATCCAGATGGCAGGGGAGGTGGGGAGGAACTGGGAGGAGTACAGGGAGGGGAAACTAGAATATGTTTTGTGGGGGGATATTTTTAATAAAATAAACAAATAAAGAAAAAACAAAAACAAAACAAAATGTTGACTTAATAATAAAGGGGTACAAAATACATTTTAACTATGGAGTATAACATTTTGACTTTAAAACTTCATTTTTTTGGAGTCCATTTCTATTGTTTGTTTTTTAACGTGTAATTCAGAAATTCAAATAAAAGATTATTTCCCCTGGTTTCTACTTGAAGCCACCCCTCCTGCCCCTACAGACCTCACTGAACAGACACTCTGTCCTTCGTAAGCAGGCATATGTTGAGTTCAGTGGAGTCTGTAAAATAGACAAATTTCCAAGGTTTCCAGTCAGGGTTTCTATTCCTGAACAAACGTCATGACCAAGAAGCAAGTTGGAGAGGAAAGGGTTTATTTGGCTTACACTTCCATACTGCTGTTCATGACCAAGGAAGTCAGGACTGGAACTCAAGCAGGTCAGGAAGCAGGAGCTGATGCAGAAGACATGGAGGGATGTTCCTTACTGGCTTGCCTCCTCTGGCTTGCTCAGCCTGCTCTCTTATAGAACCCAAGACTGCCAGCCCAGAGATGGCCCCACCCACAAGGGACCTTTTCCCCTTTGATCACTAATTGAGAAAATGCCTTACAGTTGGATCTCATGGAGGCATTTCCTCAACTGAAGCTCCTGTCTCTGTGATAACTCCAGCTGTGTCATGCTGACACAAAACTAGCCAGTACAGAGTCCGAGGATGTAGTCCAAATCTTATCTGTTTACAGGTCCCGACCTCTGATTACACTGCATTTCTCCTACTTCTTTAAAGTGAAGAGAGGAAAATAGATAAACTAGAAAAATATTAGGTGAAATGCTCTTCTAAAGTATGCATAAGAAGCAAAGCTGTTGGGTTTTGCTTTCAAAGTCAACAGATGGCGACATTTTTTCAGAAAGAGGGGGGTTTCTCTATGGCCAGAGTACTCCAAAGATTTTGTGCATTTCCTGAAGGTTCAGAGTGACCCAGTTTAATTGCTAGGCCATTAGAGAGAAACTTATATCCTCAAACTGACTCCACAGCATGGAGGAGAGACCCTATCCATGTTCTCCCTAGATCCAACTCTGTCAACCACACACCAGGCATTTTCCTATGGTGCTTCCTTGCCAACGACCTCACCAACTGTGCAAGGTCATTATTATTTCTCTGTTCATGGTTTTTCACAGTCTGCTGTAGCTCTCAATATTGTCCCTGATTCCTGTGTCTCCACTGGGAGCACTTGGCCTCTGGATGATTTTCTCCTGTCCCTCCCTCCCTCCCTCCCTCCCTCTCTTCTTTCTCTCTCACTTTTTCTTTTCTCTTTCTTTTCTTTTCCTTTCTTTTCTTTTCTTTCTTTCTTTTTTTTTTTTTTTTTGGTTTTTTGAGACAGGGTTTCTCTGTATAGCCCTGGCTGTCCTGGAGTTCACTTTGGCTGGCCTTGAACTCAGAAATCTGCCTGGCTCTGCCTCCCAAGTGTTTCCCCTCTGTAGTGGTTTGAACATGTGTAGACCAGGAAATGGCACTATTGGGAGGTGTGGCCTTATTCGAGTATGTGTTTCATTGTGGCCGTGGACTTTAAGACCCTCATTCTAGCTGCCTGAAAGCCAATATTCTGCTAGCAGCCTTCAGATGAAGATGTAGAACTCTCAGCTCCTCCTGCATCATGCCTGCCTGGATGCTGCCATGCTTCCTGCCTTGCTGATAACGGACTGAACCTCTGAACCTGTAAGCCAGCCCCAATTAAATGTTGTCCTTGTAAGAGTTGCCTTGGCCATGGTGTCTGTTCACAGCAGTAAAACCCTAAGTAATGCACCCTCCCTCTGCACACACAGTCAACTGTTGTTGTATCTTCCCGTCCTAGGATATGCAACCTTTATTTCTATTTCATTTCATTGTTACCTTTTCTTTTAGGAAGGTTTTATTATTTTTATTTAGTCTCTCTCTGGGTGGTACATGTTCATGTGTGCCTATGCAGAGGCCGGAGGAAGACATTAGGTACTCTGCTCTAGAACTCTAGTCTTATGCTTTGAGGTAGTGTCTCTTAGTGAATGTGGAGCTCAATGTTTTAGCTGGACCAGAGAGCTTCTGGGATATGGGATCCGCCTACTCGGCCCCACCCTCATCCCCCATCACGAAAGTTAAAGACATTTATCCCCATGTGCAGCTTTTATGTGGATGCTAAATTAGATTCTCATGCGTATACAGCAAAGGCTCTAACACACACACATTCTGTCTATCTGTCTGTCTGTCTCTTTGTGAATGTTCTTTCTCCTTTTAAGATTTATTTTTATTTTATGCATATGAGTGTTTTGCTTGCATGTATGTGTACCATGTGGATTCCTTGTCCCCACTGAGGCCAGAAGAGGACACTGGATTCTCTGGAGATGGAGTTATAGACAATTGTTACCACCATGATGCCTTAGTTATGGTTTCTATTATTTCAATGAAGCACCATGACCAAATAGCATGTTGAGGAGAAAGGAGTTTGTTTGGTGTACACTTCCATATTTTTGTTCATCCTAAAGGAAGTCAGGACTGGAACTCTAGCAGGGCAGCAACCTGGAGGCAGGAGCTGATGCAGAGGCCATAGAGGGATGCTGCTTACTGGCTTGCTCAGCTGGCTTTCTTATATAACACAGGCCTACCAGCCCAGGCATGGTAGAGAAGAAACACTCTTTTGTGTCCTGTATGGAGGTATCACCTGTCAATAAAGATCTGGTGGGCTATTATCTGAGGCAGGAAATAGAAAGTGGGAGATCCAGTAGGGAGAGAGGAACTCTGGGATAGAGTCAGGTGCGGGATGAAATTCGCTCCAGACAGCCATGGGACTCATTGTGCATCACTGAATAGAATAAATGTATGAGTTCAGTTACAAGCTGGTTGGGGAATGAGCCAACTCTTGTGCTTGTGGCCTATGCATTTGTTCATAAATAATAAGTCTCAGAATTGTTATTTTTGGAATTGGAGTGCAGGGGAAAAATCCCGCAGTTACTGTATGGTACCACCCACCATGGGCTGGGCCCATCCCCACTGAAGACTAATTGAGAAATTTCCTTACAAGTTAGATCTTGTTGAAATATTTCCTTGCCTGAGACTCCTTCCTCTCCGATGGCTCTAGTTTGCGTCAAATTGACACACAGAACCAATGGATACACATAGGGTGCTGGGAACAGAACCTGGGTCCTCTACCACAGCAGCCAGTCCCCTTAACCAGCAAGCCAGTCTATCCAGCTGTCAGCTTTGTTACTTTGTCTCCTCTTGCCTTTGTCTTCCTCTCTTTCCATCTCTCACCTGGTACAGAAGCAATTAACAGACCTTGTAGGCTCTGTCTTCTTTTACTGTCTGATCACACAGGCTTTGAACGTACCCATCCGACTTCAGGCTTTCCAGTCAGTTCTTTTTCCTCTTTCTCTCCATCCTCCTCTTCCTCTCCCTCTCCTCTTCCTCCTATTTCTCCTCCTTCTTCTGGTGTTTCTCTTGAGGAGAAAACAGAGTGGCTCAAACATCTGCTTGTGACAGACAACCACTTTTATTGGGTACATGCTGCCCCTCCACAGAGAAAAAGCAAAATGGTGGTGCTGGAGGAACCGAAAGGCAGCCACCATCTGACATGCTCAGATGTACAGGCACTGTGGCCCTGGGGTTGCAGCAGGCCCTCCGTGGCAGTGTGGTTCCTCGAGCTTTCAACGTCTTGCAATCTGAGTTAAGCTTTGTCAGCCTCCTATGATTAGCTGCTCTATATGGATTGTGGGCTCTGTGAAAGGACCAACAAGACCTTGGCAAGGTCTCAGCACAAGGCACCCCAAGAACAAGTTCTCAGCTCAAAGGAGATTTATTTGCCCTAGAGGGACAAAGGTCAGGGAATAAGAGACAAAGACAAGAGATAGAGGATGAGGGAGAAGGCAGAAAAGAACAATTGAGATGGGGAAGGGATATTTGTCCAGGAGGGACAGAGGATTGCTCTGGATAGAGGCGAATGGTGGTGTGTTAGGATAGAGTGTTTAGTTTTAATTGGGCCTGTTAATTAGGTGAGCCTAAGGGGACCTTTGATTGCTGAACTTCAGTGCTTTGATAGCCGGACCTTGGAGATCAGCCTCAGGAGGAACAAAGAGACAGATAAGGCTAGCTTTATGAATGTGATCTAATGGCTTTAACATGGCAGAGGGACTAGGGGAGAAGAGCAAGGCCTGTCAGAGCCGAGTTTGCCTTGCTTGGACTGGCTGGAGTCCTTCACAAATATTTAGTCTCCTTTTCTCTGACCTCAATTTGCAGAGAAGGCAAGGACAGTCCTTAGAGAGATGCAGTTTCCAAGGGTCCCCTCCTATGAGTCCTAAATTGCCTTTAAGAAGGTCTCTGGGATCAACTTCACACTCCATTTAGTAGTCTTAAGAGAAAAAGGTCAAGTCTAGAATGGAGGGTGGGACACAGATGGAAAACCAACAAAGCCCTCCATGGTAGCTGCCTTCCCTGGTTACTCCCAACAGGGAATCCTTTGGCAATAGCCCACTTGATTATCTATTCCTGGCATATGTCTGCAAGCACTGTGTGATCTTCTTGATCTTCTAGGGTAAAATGAACATGGAGTCAAAAACAAAGAGGTGCTACTGTTTGGTCACTGGTGTCACAATGTTAAAGGAAGTGGGACACCTAAGAGAAGGATGAAATTGGAAGTGATTAGGTCATTTAGGCCTTTGTCTTTGGGATGGATTGATATAGATCTCAGCGACCCTGATTCATCCTCAAAAGAGAGCATTCACATCTCGGGCTTCCTGCCCTGCCGTGTGTTCTGTCCTTCTCCAACATACTTGCCCCAGGATGGCATCAGTCATCATGTGATTCAGCTCCCAGCCGAGGAAGAACCAGAGGACAACCCTCTCTTGGACCTCTGACCTCTAAGACTGTGAGCACTTTTCTGAGACTGTAAACTCTTTCCATCTGTAAGTTAACCAGCTCCAAGGATGGTGACATAGGAATGAAAGATGGCCTTCTACAGCAGTATAGGTGGGAAGAGAGAATCTTGGTATCATGGTTTCTTCCAGTTCATTTTTTACTTAAGGACAAATCTTGAATGTTGTCTTTCTATCCAATAAAAGACACCTCTCAGCTATTCTTGAGCCTATTTTCAATGCCTTTGATCAAGGCTACAAAGCTGGCAAGCAGTGCAACCAGGAATCACACTGGCTCGGATGAGATTCCCAGAAGACCTACCATCTGCTTGCTCTGTTCCATTTATTGACGGACCACTGCTTGCTGTGAAATCAGGCATTTTCAGATGACCTTAGATGACCCTTAAGAATTCACCTAAAATTTGGGAGTCTTGATTTTTGAAAGTTCTGGTTTTTTATGTCAGATTTATTTTATACGATGTGTATTTTGTGTGTGCATGCATGTATGTGCAACTTGTGACTTCTTCAAAGAAGTCAGAAGAAAGCATCAGAGTCCCTGGAACTGGAGTTATAGATGACTGCAAACCACTGTGTCAGTGCTGGTACTCGAACTCAAGTGCCCTGTAAGAGGGACAAGCACTTCTAACCGCTGAGCGATCTGTCTGGAGCAGGAGATGTGATTTTTTTTTAATTTTTTGGATCTATGAGCATTGTGTCCTTGGACGATGAATATGGGTGATGGATGGTGAGCAGGCTTCCCTTAGCTCTTTCTCTTATCCATATGCAAGGTCATGCACAAGATATTGTCCCATCTTTGGAAACACTATCTGTTTACTTATAGAAAATGTGTCCCAAATGTCTGCAGGGCACTATAGTTACACTTTCATTTTCAAATAAAGCACAAAGCAGTTGTTGCTGAAGGCATTATACCCATTTAACAGAGATGCAGCCTGAGGCTTGAGGGGCTAATTAATCTCACAAAGCCAAGAATCTCTTAAGGTCTGGCATTTAAAACAGACTGATCTGACTCCAAAGGCTATGTTCTTACTACCTCGGGCTTGCTACGAATGTAATCGGAATCTGGTTTCTCTATTCAAGGAGCGTTCAGTTGGGACAAGTGACCTCACACAGAGTGTAAATTCTTCATACTTGACAAAGACAGAAGGCTGTTGGACAGTGTTTCTCAGACTGTGAGTCTTGATTCCAAAGACCTTTGGAAAACACAGATTCTTACAGGATCCATAGCAACAGCAAAATTACAATCATGAAATAGGAACAAAAACAGTTTTATGGCCAGGATCACCACAACACGAGGAAAGGAACCGTATTAAAGGTTCACAGCATTAGGAAGATTGACAGCCGTTGCTGGGGGAGAATGTTGTTAGGTTTGAGCAATAAGCTATGTTATCAGTGATGCTGTTATCACAGTGACAGTTTGAACTTCTCTCAATTCTGAATTGAGAAGACAGTACATACTGGTGTCAAAGCTATTCAGGGAACTTTAATCTTTATAACAGCTTTGAGGGATGGGTAACACAACCCCTCAGTTCTATACCCTTGTCTCAAACTGTGCCTTGTGACTTAGCCTTTTCTGTGGTCCAGTGAGTGGCAGTGCCTGCTCCTTGGGTCATCCGTGTTAACTCAAGGTTGTATTGCCGGCTAAGGGCAAGTGGACACTTTTCAAGTCTGGGAATGAAGACTTTCAGAAGTCCCCTGCGGTGTCCTGAGGGACTCAAATGATCACGCTTAGCGAGTGTTAAACTCCAGGCCAGATGCCAGACTTGTATTCTCTGAAGCTCCATGAAAGAAGCATTACTTCACTCAGAGACAGGCTCTCGCCCAACCAAAACAAAACAATTTATAGTTGCGTTGCATATTCCACTTGTAACGTTCGACAGAAATCTCGCACTCATGCTCAGTGGGCAGGCTCGTGACCACTGCTGCTGTCGGGCTCCATTTCATCAGATGGGTCATTCCCAGGTTCAGAACCACGGAGGCTTAGCTGCCTGGAAGGCTGCTCAGGAAGAAACACCTGCGGTCCCACACTGGCGATTAAGAAGCACTTGTTCTGGGTGTAAAAGCTGCCAAATATCTGCATTTCTGGAACGAGATCTGGCCGTGTGGAGGGGAGGGTCCCCCGGCTTGCATCACATTCCTTCAGGCCTAATCTACTCATTAAGAAAAGTGGAAACAGCTTTCCTGCCACCCAGGGCCAACTGGGTGTGCAAAGCCATACAACATGCTGCACGTCTGCTTTTATAACCACGCATCACGGTCCCCAGACAGAGTTCCAGGACCTTCCCAAGTGGATGACATTTGAACCACGGTTCCTCAACAGAAAGGTGAAAACCCTATTGGGTGCATGCAAGCAGGTGAAGTCACAAACTACAGTCACAGCTTGATTAATCTTCCTTGGAAAATGATTTCCTTTGTTCGGCTGAGCAGACGAGACTCCATGTGTGCAGCGTAGCGAGCAAGTGGCTCTGGAAGGCCGTGGGGACCGTCTCAGCCTTCAAGTGTGGCCCAGACATGTAGCCTTTCTCTGACCTTCCTCTGGGAGGGAAGGCAACTTGAAACTGATTTCACAAGCATGGTAAATTGAGTGCTTCAGTCCTGCGCCAGGAAACTTCCAGCCCTGATTGTGGTCTGTGAGGGGAATGCTTTCTTATTTTTTACATTTAAATTCAATTTATTTATAAAATGTATACAAAAGAATATAAAACTTGTACATATTTATGTTCACATCATATTCCTATATACAAAACATGCATTGCATAATGTCTAAGCCAGATTAAACTTCTCTAGCCTCTCAAAAGAAATTTTTATCATCTCTTTGTGGTGAAACATTTAAATTCCTTTCTTGCAGCTGTCTGGAATACACATTATTGTCAGGCACATCACCGCAGAATTTCTGCTTCACCTTTAACTTAGCGTTCACTGATCGACACTACTCTAGCCCTCCTCTTCCCTCCTTCTCTCTGTAGCCTTTAGTAAACAGCATCCTTATCTCCAAGTCTATGAGACCAACAGTTTTAGGTTCTCCATGCAGATGAGACCAGCCGGTGCCTGTCTGAGGCTGTACTACTTCGCTGAACACAGTGATCTCTAATTCTGTGCACAGTTTCACAAATGACAGGATTTCATTTTCCCTCAACCTTTCTCTTTGGCCAAACAATATCTAACAGTGTATGTGTTCTGCCTTTTGCTGTATCCAGTCACGATCATTTTGGTGGATCTATGCTTTGTTTCTTGGCTACTACGAATATTGCTGCAATAAGCCTGGGCCCGCAGCCATCCCTTGGATGTGCTGAGTGTATTTACATTGGCTCTGTCCCTAGTAATGAGATTCATGGCTCATAGGGCATTTTTTTTTTTTAATTTGAGGAATCTCCATTGTTTCCCGCAATGCTTACCCTGTTTTCAAAATTGAGGCTCACAGTCTGTGTCCCAAGTTGAGTCTGGCTACCCATTCTCAATAATCCAATCAAAGGGGGGCAGATTAAAAGTGAAAGCAGAAACAAACAAGAGATGTATTGAACGTGGGACTGTGGTCACACTGGGAAGCAGAAGAGAGAGACTCAATGCACCCATAAGTCTGTCCTGGGGACCTGAAGTGAGATCAAATTTAAATAGAGGGCCAAAGATATGTATATCTACCAGCCCCCAGTCGAGGTATGATCCCACCCACAAGTGACCTATCATTGTCTGGATTTCAGTGTCATCCTGTAAGGTGGTCTGGCAAGCTGTCAGACCTGTGTGAATCACCCCATCTGGCCTTTTCCTTCTCTCAACATGAGATTCCTGGGGAAGATCCCATTTCTTTGGGGTTCACTGTTTCAACGGTCTCATAGTGAGATAGAGATATATAAGCTTCCTTCAGCACACCTTCATTTCCAGCAGGTCGGTTGCAGGACTAATGGACATTCCCAGAAGTGTGTGCAGGATGACTGCTTTCCTACTCTTCAGAATTGCATGCTATCTATCGGTCACCTCTTTGACAGTAGCCAGTCTTTCTCCAGTGAGGTGAAATCTTGTTTTGATTTTAATTTTCCTAATGGTTTGTGATCCATAGTGCTTGCTTAGTATCTCATGATACCTGCTGGCTATTTGTATGTCTCCTTTAGAAAACAGTTACTTTACATTTATTGGTCTATTGAGACAGACTGGGGCTAGGAACATGGAATTCTACACAGCATTGGGCTTCTCTGTGGTGGGAGGGCTGACACTTCAACTTGAAGGCATGGATTTGTGAACCTAATTTCTTCTCCACCTCAAAATGAGTGTTGTCTCCCTCCTCACTGAAGTTCTTAGAGTCCAGAAGGATTAACACAGATAACTCTTACTGCCTCGCCTTTTCAAATAGCCATCCCTTATCAGTTTGCTAGACCACGCTCTGGAGCCCCAGACACGGCTTCCTCTGTTTCATAGAGATGTTTTCACTCCTGAATAACTGTTGAAGTTGGTGTCTACTGGGAGCCCATCCCTGGAGAATCTCCTGGAGACTCTCAGTGGTACTTCATCTCTCACATTACTGACCTCAGCCAGCCTACCTGGGCCTATCAAAGCCTGAATGTCACCTAATATTTGTGTAGAAGTTTCCTGACACCAAAGCGATACCCGTGCCCCGAGTCATCTCTAACAAGATCCTCTCTGCTGCCTGACTCAGGTCCACTCCCTTGAGAATCTTCTCCCTTTGAAGATAGTGTATGATGTCATCCTGGAGCGGGAGATGCCAGCTGAGTGCTCTAGTTAGGACTCATCTAAAGACCGAGAGCACTGCCATTTAAAACTGTTCTCAGTACTTCTTGCCCCATGTTCATGGAAGAGCTGGAGTCAACTCTGGGGAAGGCGAGCCTCATTATTTTCCTGGACAGACTTGAAATGAAAGAGGAATACTTCTGTGGCTATTTGTAAAAACTATCCATCATTGTTCTTAGGTAACAAAATCCTAGGTGCAGGGAGGCAAACAAAACTGAGACATTAGTGTTTTGTAGCATAATTTCTGTATCCATTCTTCTGTTGAGGGACATCTGGGTTCTTTCCAGCTTCTGGCTATTATAAATAAGGCTGCTATGAACATAGTGGAGCATGGGTCCTTATTACCAGTTGGAACATCTTCTGGATATATGCCCAGGAGAGGTATTGCAGGATCCTCTGGAAGTACTATGTCCAATTTTCTGAGGAACTGCCATACTGATTTCCAGAGTGGTTGAAATAGCTTGCATTCCCACCAACAATGGAGTAGTGTTCTTCTCTCTCCACATCCACGCCAGCATCTGCAGTCACCTGAATTTTTGATCTTAGCCATTCTGACTGGTGTGAGGTGGAATCTCAGGGTTGTTTTGATTTGCATTTGCCTGATGATTAAGGATGTTGAACATTTTTTCAGGTGCTTCTCAGCCATGCAGTATTCCTCAGTTGAGAGTTCTTTGTTTAGCTCTGTGCCTCATTTTTTTAATGGGGTTATTTGATTTTCTAGTGTCCACCTTCTTGAGTTCTTTATATATATTGGATATTAGTCCCGTATCTGATTTAGGATTGGTAAAGATCCTTTCCCAATCTGTTGGTGGCTGTTTTGTCTTATTGACAATATCTTTTGCCTTACAGAAGCTTTGCAACTTTATGAGGTTCCATTTGTCAATTCTTGATCTTACAGCACAAGCCTTTGCTGTTCTATTCAGGAATTTTTCCCCAGTGCCCATATCTTCAAGGCTTTCCCCCACTTTCTCCTCTATAAGTTTCAGTGTCTCTGGTTTTATGTGGAGTTCCTTAAACCACTTAGATTTGACCTTAGTACAAGGAGATAAGAATGAATCAATTCCCATTCTTCTACATGATAACTTCCAGTTGTACCAGCACCATTTGTTGAAAATGCTATCTTTTTTCCACTGGATGGTTTTAGCTCCCTTGTCAAAGATCAGGTGACCATAGGTGTGTGGATTCATTTCTGGGTCTTCAATCCTATTCCATTGGTCTACCTGTCTGTCGTTGTACCACAATTGCTCTGTAGTACAGCTTGAGGTCAGGCATGGTGATTCCACCAGAGGTTCTTTTATTGTTGAGAAGAGTTTTTGCTATCATAGGTTTTTTATTATTCCAGATGAACTTGAAAATAACCTTTTCTAACTCCGTGAAGAATTGAGTTGTAATTTTGATGGGGATTGCATTGAATCTGTAGATTGCTTTAGGCAAGATAGCCATTTTTACTATATTGATCCTGCCAATCCAAGAGCATGGGAGAACTTTCCATCTTCTAAGATCTTCTTCAATTTCTTGCTTCAGAGATTTGAAGTTATTATCATACAGATCTTTCACTTCCTTAGTTAGAGTCACACCAAGTTATTTTATATTGTTTGTGACTATTGTGAAGGGTGTTGTTTCCCTAATTTCTTTCTCAGCCAATTTATCCTTTGTATAGAGTAAGGCTATTGATTTGTTAGAGTTAATTTTATATCCAGCTACTTCACTGAAGCTGTTTATCAGATTTAGGAGTTCTTTGGTAGTGTTTTTAGGGTCACTTATATATACTATCATATCATCTGCAAATAGTGATATTTTCACTTCTTCCTTTCCAATTTGTATCCCCTTGACCTCCTTTTGTTGTCAAATTGCTCTAGCTAGGACTTCAAGTACTATATTGAATAGGTAGGAAGAAAGTGGGCAGCCTTACCTAGTCCCTGATATTAGTGGGATTGCTTCCAGCTTCTCTCCATTCAGTTTGATGTTGGCTACTGGTTTGCTGTAGATTGCTTTTATTATGTTTAGGTATGGGCCTTGGATTCCTGATCTTTCCAAGACTTTTATCATGAATGGGTATTGGATTTTGTCAAATGCTTTCTCAGCATCTAAAGAGATGATCATGTGGTTTTTGTCTTTGAGTTTGTTTATATAGTGTATTATGTTGATGGATTTCCGTATATTAAACCGTCCCTGCATTCCTGGAATGAAGCCCACTTGGTCATGATGGATGATCGTTTTGATGTGTTCTTGGATTCGGTTAGCGAGAATTTTATTGAGTATTTTTGCATCGATATTCACAAGGGAAATTGGTCTGAAGTTCTCTATCTTTGTTGTGTCTTTATGTGGTTTAGGTATCAGAGAACCCAAGTGTCCCTCAACAGAGGAATGGATACAGAAATTACGGTACATTTACACAATGGAATACTACACAGCTATTAAAAACAATGAATTTATGAAATTTCTAGGCAAATGGATGGATCTGGAGGGTATCATCCTGAGTGACGTAACTCAATCACAAAAGAACTCACATAACATGTACTCACTGATAAGTAGATATCAGCCCAGAAACATAGATTATCCAAGATACATTTTGGTAAACACATGAAACTCAAGAAGAATGAAGATCAAAGGGTGGACACTTCGCCCCTTCCTAGAATTAAGAACAAAGTACACATTGAAGGAGTGACAGAGATCAAGTGTGGAGCTGAAACAAAAGGATGGACCAACCAGTGACTGCTGCAGCTGGGGATCCATCCCATAATCAGCCACCAAACACAGAAACTATTGCATACGCCAGCAAGATATTGCTGAAAGGGCCCTGATATAGCTGTGTGAGGCTATACCAGTGCCTAGCAATCACAGAAGTGGATGCTCACAATCAGATATTAGATGGAACACAGGGTTCCCAAGGGAGGAGCTAGAGAAAGTACCCAAAGAGCTGAAGGGGTCTCCACCCCTATAGGTTGAAGAACAATATGAACTAACTAGTACCCCCAGAGCTCATGTCTCTAGCTGCATATGTAGCAGAAGATGGCCTAATTGGCAATCATTGGGAATAGAGGTCCCTTGGTCATGCAAACTTTATATGCCCCAGTACAGGGGAACACCAGGGCCAAGATGTGGGAGTGGGTAGGTAGGGGAGCAGGGCGGGGGATGAGGGAGGGTTTAGGGGACTTTCGGGATAACATTTGAAATGTAAATGAAGAAAATATCTAATAAAAATTGAAAAAAAAAGAAACCTGCAAATCACTTGTGGAAAGAATTACATTCAAATTACTAATTAAATTAAAACTCTCTATAATTTGTTATCAACCAAAAAAAAAAAAAAGTGTTTTGTAGCTCTTGGCTCTGGGAGTATCAACCTCTGATTTTAACTGTTACCATTGTAACACTGAGAAGTGTCCAGTAGGTAGTCAGTGCTCAGCACTTTTGAATGACTACCTTGTTATAGGTACTCAGCACTGATGAACGACTACCCTGTTGTAGGTACTCAGAACTGCTGAATGACTACCCTGTTGTAGGTACTCAGAACTGCTGAATGACTATCCTATTATAGGTGCTCAGCACTTATAATGACTACCCTGTTTATATATATATATATATATATATATATATATATATATATATATATATATATATACATATATACACTTTTATGTGTGTGGGTGTTTTGCCTGCATCTATAGCTGTGCACCACACATGTGCTGTGTGCCTGAGGATGGCAGAAGAGAGCACTGGATCCTCATGAACTAGAGTTGTGCCTTCATCTGGGTGCTGGAAATCACACCCTGGTCTTCTGGAGGAGCAGATACTGGTCTTAGTGGTTGGGATACTTCTCAGCCCTGCTGCAGGGTTTTGAGCTCAGTAGTAGAGTATCTGATTAGTGTTCATAAGGCCCTGGTTTAAATTCACAACACCAGAAAAATGCAAGAAACTACACCAGAGCCAAACCAGCTCAAAGACCTCGCAGTGACATGTTTTTTGATAATTATCTCGGAAAGAGGAATATTAAGGGAACGTTGATTACTAACTCGGTGCACTGTGCAGTCTCTTCCCACTTGAAAACTGTCTTGTTCTTGTTTCTTGAATGTAGGGAGCCATTCAACCGCTCCTTAGAGACAGCACTGACCCACTCAGCTGTACTGGCATAAACAACTCTTAATTGGCATTAGACAATGTCAGCTGTGGTTTGATCTTGTGCCCGAGCGAGAGCCACGGGGCAGCCCCAGACCACCTAGTGTATAAGCAAGAGCCACGGGGCAGCTCGGTGATTGGCCAGGACAGGGTTTAAATAGTTGCTCCTGGGTTGGCTGGGGGGGGGGGCGCATTCCATTCTACCACTCCGCTCTGCTACTTCACTCTTCTGGGCCCCATTCCGCCATTGCACCATTCTCACTCTGTAACTGCATGCAGGGCCATTCTGCATTGCCATTTGCCATTTGCCATTTTAAGCTGTAAGTGCATCAAGTTCCTGAATAAACCGCCTGGAGAAGAAGCCTGGTTGTCTAATATCTTATTTCCGCTGGACGGGGTAAGCGCTCGACACTTGAACTGTGTTAATTAGAAATGATTCTACCTCACTGTGGTAACTGCTCTGGATATTTCTGGCTGATACTACCTTTGTTTGCTGATGGGATGGGATCACCTTTGTGCCTCACCAGGAACTGGATTGGAGAGGATCTGGAAGAAGCCTGAGGTTGGCTCTGTTCTGTTTCAAGCAGTCACCATCTGGGTGTACTAAGAAGCAGAGGGCAAATGGGTAAGTGGGAGAAAATGTGTAGATCCTGAAGGAAGTAGAAAACAAGCCCCAGCACACTCGGTGTTAGTACAGACGACTGCTAATGTCCTATTAATGCCTCCGAGATACGATGCTTTCCTAGGGGAATGCCCTGCAGGTGCGTATGTGGTACCCCAATAAAGAAAAAGAGCAGGAAACCCCACAGGTCCGAACCAATAAAACCTGTTTATATAGTGCCTATGGTGGTCCAAATGCTTTCTAAATATCACTTTCTGAGGTACAGAAAGCTGTTTAATGACTCCCGATCACGTGGGTTCACCCATCTTGGTCTGATTGTATTTCAGGAGTTTCCGCAGCCCTGGATATTAACAGTGTGGTGGCCATCATCACCAAGCCTCTGACAAAGGGCTTCTGCTGTGTCTGTCATTTTAAAATATCCACTTCACAAAAGACTGTGGCTAACGAAGGTTCTCACATGGTAGAAGTAAAGCCAGGTCGATTCAATTCCCTGAGCTCAACACTCATGTGCTTTGAGCTGACAGGTAAATATTGACTAAAAAGCCAGAGATTTGAGAAGTCAGACTTGCAGAAAAATCTTTGCCCTGTTCCTAGACAGAGGCCATGGTTTCCATTTTTCTCAGTGATAATGTAAGGTTATGGGAAACCAAGCAGCTCATGGCCCATCTAGCTAGAATTCTTTCTTACTTCCTTAGAAAATGTCACTAGTCTGAGCAAATGACAAAAACTGATGAGAATGGGAAGAGGGGGGAAATAAAAAACCTCTGGAAATCTAGTGATAATAGTGAGTAGAGCCTGGCTATAGGTGACAGGGATAAGAAAAGGAGGTGATCACCTCCGTGAGTCACCCCATGAGCTAGGAAAATTTAGTTTTGCAAATGCTACTTGATTACATTGGACTGCACCTTGAATCTGTCTTTCATTGTGATTCAGTTTTGTTATCTGTGATAGGCACATTATTAAGAAGGTGCCTATNTGATAATAGTGAGTAGAGCCTGGCTATAGGTGACAGGGATAAGAAAAGGAGGTGATCACCTCCGTGAGTCACCCCATGAGCTAGGAAAATTTAGTTTTGCAAATGCTACTTGATTACATTGGACTGCACCTTGAATCTGTCTTTCATTGTGATTCAGTTTTGTTATCTGTGATAGGCACATTATTAAGAAGGTGCCTATTTTATGTTTCTTTAAGAAATAGAGATGTGAACTGGATAGATGGCTTAGTGGTTAAGAGCACTGACTGCTCTTCCAGAGGTCCTGAGTTCAATTCCCAGCAACCACATGGTGGCTCACAACCATCTGTGATGGGATCCGATGCCCTCTTCTGGTGTGTCTGAAGACAACTACAGGGTATCTATCTATCTATCTATCTATAATAAATCCTCACCTTGGTTAAATCAGAATTTCTTTATTAATCATAATCCTTCTGGAGACTATAAGGTTTAGTTATGAAACTAGAACTTATGACGCTTGTTGTGGTTTGAATATGCTTAGCCCAAGGAGTGGCACTATTAGAAGGTGTGACCTTACTGGAGCCAGTATCACTGTGGGTATGAGATTTAAAAAACTCATCTTGTCTGCCTGGAAGTCAGTCTTCTCCTGTTTGCCTTTGGAACAAGATGTAGAACTCTCAGCTCCTCCTGTATCATGCTTTCCTGGATGCTGCCATGCTCCCACCTTGATGATAATGGACTGAACCTCTGAACCAGTAAGCCAGCCCCAGTCAAATGGTGTTCTTATAAGAGTTTCCTTGGTTATAGTAGCTGTTCACAGCAGTAAAATCCCAAGACAAGGGCTCGTCTCTTCTATTTTCTTCTTGTAAGATAAATATATAAAAACCTTGATGTTCCCTGTTTCCTTACTCTAAACTGAAGCATCTAAAGTTACTGTGTTGTTCAGTTATTAGGGTAGACATAAAATCACACCGTCTTTTCAGCCTCTTTGAAAGTTCAGAATCTTGTTCTATATATTTTATTGTCTTAGTCAGGGTTTCTATTCCTGCACAAAACATTATGACCAAGATACAAGTTGAGGAAGAAAGGGTTTATTCAGCTTACACTTCCACATTGCTGTTCATTACCAAAGGAAGTCAGGACTGGAACCCAAGCAGAGCATGAAGCAGGAGCTGATGCAGAGGCCATGGAGGGATGTTACTTACTGGTTTGCTTCCCCTGGCTTGCTCAGCTTGCTTTCTTATAGAACCCAAGACTACCAGGACAGGGATGGCACCACCCACAATGGGCCTTCCCACCCTTGATCACTAATTGAGAAAATGCCTTACAGCTGGATCTCATGGAGGCATTTCCTCAAGGGAGGCTCCTTTCTCTGTGATAACTCTAGCTTGTGTCAAGTTGACACACAAAACCAGCCAGTACAGTCAGATAATTTTGATTCTTGTTGATCACATTTCTCTCACCTACTGTAGATATTAATGAACATTTCTAAAATGATAATCCTTTGTCTGTTAAATGCTGTTTAGTTCAGATGTCTTAGAAACACTTCTTAAAACATATTTTTATAAACATTTGAACATCCTTTCTCGTGGGGACTTATAGTTTTCATATGAAACAATTTTGGATTTATAAGATAATGCCATAAGAATATCATCCTGAGACCAAATTTTATTCAAGTATGCAGACAATCAGCAGAGTTGATTGGAGACAGTGTCTTCAGCTGGGACATCAGTTAATTCTCCCTGTCATTAGTTTGTAATGACCCTAAACGTGGTTTTCCTAAACCCAATTTTCCCTCCCTCCCTCCCTCCCTCCCTCCCTCCCTCCCTCCTTTCTCCAACTTCTCTCCTGACAAAATCAAGTGTCTGCCTACTTTTAGCACGAACTTACAATGAATGCGACTTTCCAGGAATTGTTTCAGTCCAGGAATGGACAGGCAGGCCTGATCACACCAAAGGAAAGGGCCAAAGGGCAATTTGGAAGCACAGTTTCTCCGCCCATTCTGGGACCAGTGAGGACATGTGCAGCCCTGACTACCCTTGGCCACTCCCTGCAATCGGGAGGAGCTAACTCGGGCATGAAATCGATACAGAGCTGAGTGGCCTTCACAGAGCTCTAAACCTGGGCCCCGAGAGAGAGCACCATTGATCTCCTGTTACCGGAGCTTTCGAGTTTCACTTCTAAGCCAGGTCTCTGATTTTTCCATTACTTACAGCTACAGCCATCAGCTTCTGCTTACTTCTCTGCAATATCACTAGGGCATCTAAGCTCTATTTTGGGTTGGACACTGGTGGGCCACACTAGGGATAGGATGTAATTTTTAGTACTGTCTGACTACTTGAATTTTAGAACACTTAATTGCTTAAGTAGGAGAAAGAATGGATGGTGAGACATAGCAGGTGGGAGGGAAATGGGAGCTATGCAAAGGCCAAGTGGGCCCTGTACTTTCTGAGTACTGACCATGTCAGTTAGTTATTTAGAACCTCTGAGTCCTCATTTGAAGGACAAGGTTATTATTACCTGAAAGCTCTAAACCAGAGATCCACAGATTCCTTCTGTAAAGAGCCAGATAATGAATATTTTAGACTCGGCAGGCCATGCTGTCTCTATCACAATTACAAAACTTGGCCATTATAGTGCAAAGTAGTCATTGGCAATATGAGTATAGAGATTCCAGTAATGGCTTATTTACAAAAAATAGACAGCTGGCTGGATTCGGTTTGTGGTTCGAAACACCTGAGTCAGAGCTCAGGGAGGCTGCAGCCCAACAGCAGTGAACCCTGACTTACTCCAAGGAGCTCCCCAGCACCAATCACGAGGTCTTTCGATTTCAGCTTTTGACTGTACTGGGGCCTAACACACAGTAGGTGAGCACTGTACTACTGACATCTAAGTCCAGCCCTCTCTTTAAAAGAGTTCATTTTATTTTATGTCTATGGGTGTTTTGCCTGCATATCTCTGTGTACCAGGTATGTGCAGTGCCCACAGAGGCCAGAAGAGAGGGACAGATCCCTGGCAATTGGAGATACAGGCTGCTGTTAGCCATCAGGTGGGAGCTGGAAACATAACCCAGGTCCTCAGGAAGTGCACACAGTACTCTGAACTGCTTAGCCTTCTCTCTAGCCCTCTCCCCAAAGCCCTCTTTTTAAATTTTTGCTCTTTAGACAGTTTTACACAGTTAACTGACTGTGAACTCCTTCTGCAGCCCAGGCAGACCTTAAACTTGTGATCTCCTTCCCTGTGGAGTAGCTAGGATTTCAGGACTGCACTTCCAAGTCTGGCATTCTTTTACCTACCCACCCACCAAAAACATTGAGCTTAATGTAATTAAAGCTAAACAAAATAAAACTCAGATAATAGGGAAAAAGAAACACATTAAATGTCACAATGAGAACACATACACAGACAAATCCAGGACCTTGGACATTCATAGCGGGCAAGTACCTGTTCCACATTAAAGGAAATAATCCAGTGTTGTGTGTGTGGGTTTTGTTTGAACCCTTAACACTTTTAAAATAATTATAAAATATCAATATAAATTTTAAATTTCTTCAGTATGTGATTGAGACCAAGAAGTTATTGGACACAATAATTACTTTAGAGTCATTCAAGGAGATGTTTGTTCAGATACAGTGGTGACACTCACATTAAACCCATTATTCAGGATTCAAAATTGCACTGAGACTTGCTTCCCACTCCCAGGGGCAGGTAGAACAGGCAGAGAGGAGCGAAAGGGACTTTGCTTCGTGGGACCCATCCTTATTTACCCAAGCGTGAGTAGAGGTGAGGTCTCTGTTTACATAGATGTGTTTCAGGAAAGAATTTAGGACAACAAAATCTGAAATCACAACATGATTTTCCTCATCTTCGATTATCTACCCCAGAATTCTTTCTCTAGAGTTAATCCAACTTTTAGTTGAAGAAAGCACAGTGCCTTTTCAGGCGATAATCCCCTGAGAGTGGCTAATGACTGTCACTTGTTTTTATTTGGAGGAATTGCCTTCATTATTTTTTTCATGACAATATTGATAACTGGACTGAGAACCACGATGTGTATACTTTCTTGAATATGTATGGACAATGGCTCTAAGGAGATAGGTAAAGAGTGATGGTCATGTTGTCTCTGGGCAGAGAAACCAGGAAAACAAGAAAGGAATGAGTCATTTACTGTCATCGTTCCATTCCATTGAGGAGTTGTTGCTGTTGCTGCTGCTGCTGCATGTACGACTGTTTTGCCTGCATTGGAGTCTGTACCGCAGTCACACTTGGTACCTGCAGAGCCCAGTAGAGGGCGCTGAATCCCCTGGAACTGGAGTTACAGAGATCTGTGAGCAGCGGGAATAGAATCCATGTCCTCTGGAAGAACAGCCAATATTTGTAAACACCAAGCCGTCCCTCCAGACCATCTAAGCCAGAGGATATATCCCTTACAATACAAACAAATACAGCTTTGGAGACAACTGGTATCGCTTTGTACACAGCCTAGTGCATCTGGTTCTACAGCTATATACATAGTTCTGTAGTTTGTTTCACTCAAGTTAGGAAAAGTTTTCAGTGCCTGGAAAGTCTGTGATGCCCAGGAGGGGTGTGTTAAGCTTATTTGGTGAGTAAATTATTTTTTTGTGCCTGGACCCCTATGTGTCTGACCTAGACAGAGTGGCTGTTTTTGAGTCTACTCAATAAAACTGCAGTCTGAGTTTATAAAAAACCCCGAGCCTCAGTTTTGTAAGCATACTATGTACATTGGATGGTGTCTGAGGGTTTCCATTGGTGTAAAGAGACACCATGACCAAGGCAACTCTTATATAAAGGACAACATTTAATTGGGGCTGGCTTATCAGTTCAGAGGTTCAGTCCTTTATCATCAAGGCAGGAAGCATGGCAGCATGCAGGCAGACATGGTGCAGGAGGAGCCGAGAGTTCTGCATCTTGTTCCAAAGGCAAACAGGAGAAGACTGTCTCCCATGTGGCTAGGAGGAGAGTCTCAAAGCTCACTCCTGACAGTGATACACTTCCTCCAGCAATGCCACGCCCACTCCAAGAGGGCCACACCTCCTAGTAGTGCCACTTCCTGCCTGAGCCAAGCGTATTCAAACTACCACGGATGGAGTAGAAGACTGGAGAAGAAATTATCCAGGGAATGAACCCGTATGAGTGTGTTCGTCCTGCCTCAGTCTTCTCTGTGTTTGGCTCCCATATGATTGTCCTTGTCACGCTAAACCTAAAGACATCTATGATCAGAGATTCCCTGAATGGAGAGGGGAAGAAGGGACAAGGCCTGGATCCCGTCAGAATGCGGAATGATGAGGAAAGCTAAGGGAAACGTTTCTTATGTCCTTTCCACTGCTGAATGAAGGCACCATAAAAGCAAACACAGGACCCGAGCCTAGGAAAGGGGGTCAGGTCATCTCTGACCAATGGTCTAGTCTTCATAATGGAGGAAAGAGTAACATGCCTAGCTGGCTCAAATAGTGCAACCCATTCAGACAAGCAGAGTGTGTTCACTTGAGTACAGTAAGTTTCTACATTGTGGCAAGTTGTTTCTAACCAGGAATAACTGCTTTAGGGCAAGTCTGCCCCCCTTCAGTTACCTTTGTCTTTCTGAAAGAATTAGCTCAGGAACTGCCAAAACTTGTGAGTGTGCGGGCTAATCTTCACAGACGCTTCTTCACACCAATGTAATAAAGATTTATGAAGCACCTATGAAATTTCAAGTATTATTGAAAATTGTGGTGCTCTAGCCACTCACCCGCGGTCTAATTAAGAACAAATTCTGGTCACATAATGAATGACTGTGGGAGAATAACACGTGTACACGTGTCAGTATATGGGAGGAGGAGGAAGCGAGAGTCTTTATTCACAGCAGAGGAGAGCGCGCTGAGGGGCCCCAGGGCAGTGGCTGTTCAGCCAGGCAGAAGGAAGGGTGTTCCCAGAGAGAGGGATTGACAGGTGTCCTTCAGTGGCAAGGATACAGATGGAAGTGGATTAAGGCCGTTCTATGGAAGGTTCTGGATTTCTTTGATGAGTCTGGACTTTCAGCAGTAGGCAGGAGGCTTTAGAACAGAAATGACACAGTATGCAAGGACCAGCCCCATCTTGGTTAGTACTTCCTGTCAGCAGACCCTACCCTCCACTAAGCTCCTTTATGTAGCGTTCAGGAATGTGTCAGCCCACCTCCCACTGGACCAGCTTCCTTTACTTTCTATCATTACCTCTACCTGAAACAAGGTTCCATTTTCCAGTGTAAGAGAAGTCTATCCATCTTTTCTAAGTTCAAATCCTCTCCTGTCCAAAAAGTCTGGGCAGCATCCCCATGCCACCCTGAAGTTACTAGGCCCCAGAGTAGGGGTAGCTGCTCTTTCACTGAGGGCTGTTGTCTCTTTCCTGTTTCCTAGTGCTAAAGTCATCAGTGGCCGAGGCACAGGAGGGAGAAATGAGAAACAGAATGAAGTAGATTAAAAATCTCTCCTTTCTCTAAATGTATGGAATGCACTGTCTACTTCATCTCCCTCTTAACATGGTCCTGAAACTTACATACTGACTATTCCTACATAGAGAAGACAATGATTGTTAATTGGGTACTGAATGGACTTCTCTCTCTCTCTCTCTCTCTCTCTCTGAGGAAAATACCACAAGGGTGAACTCATTTCTCAATTCTAATTCTACTCTCCATTTCTCTTTGAACTGTGGGGTTTACCTGAGAAGTAATTTCACAGTTTTTAAGTAGTTTGCTTTACTAGTTAGGAGTGAAAGATCTACTACAAAGTAAACAGATATGGCTGGTCGGGATGGAGGGTCTATGAGGGCTCCTTCTGTGTCTAAGCCTTTGGGTCCTCATTTAGAAGGCTGCTTTCTCTGGCTTGTCCCTAGAATCAAGATTATTATTGGGAGAGAAGGGAGCCAGGCAAGTACATTGTCCAAAGTGGATCCCTTCCAGCAATTCCTTCCGAGGTCACACACTGACCTAGTGTGGTAGTTTGAATGTGCTTGCCCCATATGGAGTGGCACTGTTAGGAGGTGTGGCTTTGTTAGAGGAAGTGTGCCATGGTGGGGGTGGGCTTTAGAGGTCTTTCCCTATGCTCAAACTCCAACTAGTTCAGAAAGAGACCCCCTGTTGGTTGCCTGGGGAAGCCAGTCTCTCCTCAGTCTTTGGATCAAGATGCAGAACTCTCAGCTCCTTCTCCAGCACCTTGTCTGCCTGAACGCTGCTATGCCTTCTGCCATGATAAAATGGACTAAACCTCTGATACTGTAAGCCAGACTCAACTAAATGTTTACCTTTATATGGGTTGCCTTGGTGTCTCTTCACAGCAATGAAACCCTAAGATGCATAGCTATTCTTCACCAATGCTAAAAGTCATTAGAGCCATAAAGTAGAATCTGAGGACAAAGGGAGTCAAAATGTGCTGGCGTTTTTATTAGAACACATGCCTACTTACAGAGATGCGGAAGCCTATGGCAGACCAAAGTACAAATACCATCTAAGTCCAACTTGGTGAACCAATGATTTGGGAGGAGATTACTACAAGGAATATAGGTGAGGGTTTACTTACAGGAGTGGAAATGATTCAAAGACAACCCCATCAGCAAAGCCCACCCTGTCATGGGCCAGATCTCACAAAGCTGGGAAGACCAGCAGGTTAGAATGTCCTTTGCAGGTGGCTCATTTGGTCCACATCTCTTCCAGTCAGCTTAGGTGGTTTCTGCTTCTTCCAGACAGCTGCTTTGATCTCAGAGGCTGCTTTGCAACTTGGCTTGTGTGAGAGGGACTCTGCACTCTTTCTTGTTTATTCTTGGGACTCTTAGCAGTTTTATTTGTTTACTCATGGTTGGGGAGGAGCCTAGTGAAACTCCTCAGTTTCAGGGATTTTCTGAAGCTATTTTGAGTTGAAAATGGATTATGAATGAAATGTTTTAATCTCACAGGAAACTGTTACACAACAGCATGCTATAATGGCAGATCTTTAAATCAACAACGTCCTAGGTTTAATGCAATACAGTGACAATATAGTGCAATATAGTATTGAAATGGATGAGATCTTTTTTCACTTAGATGACTTTATTTTTAATTTTTTTTCTTATATATATATATGTAGTAGAACCATATTTTATTTTTGCATAGTAGCATCTTTTACTTATCAAATAACATTGTGATAGAATGATTTGATATAGTTTTAAACAAAAGATTTTGTTTTAGGGGTGGGTTTTGTAACTTGCAATTTATTCTTTTGCTTAAAACTATATCAAATTGCTTTACACTGTCATCTTACATGTAAGCTGTATTGCTATATATGAAACAAATGTATTTTCAAAATAGAAAAAGTTATTGATTATGGTCTGGGTAACAGCAGCCCTTCTTTAACCTTTAGTACAGTGACAACAAATAATTATATTTTCTCGTCTGCCATGAGGAGAATCTCAGTTGTGTGGTGATCTGATAGGACTGAATCCAGCACAAGGGGAGGGAGAAAAGCCTGAAGATCTACTACAGTGGGATGCTATGACTAACCACTGGAGAGATCGCCAGTAAAATGAAGGGTCTGACCTGTAGCATTTCCCAATTTTCTAAGTACATAAAGCTGTGGTCTCATCATTCTTTATTTTTTAAATTAAATAGATTTATAAACTGCTCTCATGACTTCCTAGTTCAAAGGAGAGCGTGGGTCCCTCCTCCCAACTAACATCTATAACGTTGAGCTATAAATCTATAAATCTGTTTCTGGGTTTGGGGTGACCTCTCTTCTTATGGCAGACAAACAAGTATTTTTGGCTTTTGATTAAATAAAAGAAAATATTCTTATATTTATGATTCTGTTGAACACCACACACACACACACACACACACACACATTCTCTCTCTCTCTCTCTTTCTCTCTCTCTCTCTCTCTCTCTCTCTCTCTCTCACAATCTCCAGAGAAAAGACAAATGCCCAAGAACATTTAAATCCAAAGAACACATACTCTGGCATGCTTGTCTTATTAGCACTTACGTCTTCTTAGCAGAGAATGTGTTATGTTTTTCTCTTTCAGAGAGTGGAAGTCACTTGAGACTCACAAGGTGTTAAACATTTCAGACATTTGAGAAAAAATAATGGAATAATACTCGAAGCAGACAGTTCAGACTTAAACAAACCAGTGTATTTTTTCCTGGAAAGAGACCTAGATCACAGAGTGCTTTGGGATGCCGCTGGCCTCGAATTGGTTCTGTGTTTGTGTCATGTGGGTCCCTTGTCAACCACACCTTCCAGAAGATGAGGCCCTCAGTCACCAAGCATCAGAGCCTTGTGCCTCGGAAGACACCAGAACACTTTCATCTGACAGTGGGATGGGAATAAGAGGCGTAATAAAACATGTGATTAAGTTGGAGATGCTGAGAAGACAACCACAACGTTCCCTACACAGAACAGGGATTTTAGGTCTGTAAAGCTTATGATTCCACACAGGACTCACACTGAGAGTAACGAGGGTTCTCTTCCTTAATGGATGCCTCTTTCCCAGCACCCCTGCTCTGTTATAGTCTATACGGTTTGCACCTCCAGAGAAGAGGTCACTATGACTGTGGTGACTTGTGTGTCCAACTCTCACTTGGGGAAAAAATGTGTTGAACTTGAGACACTGTCAAGATTCTGATGGGTCTCAAAAATGAATGTAATAGTTCCCTTACTCCTTGTTGATATTAAACAAAGACATGACAGACCAGCAGCTGTGAAGTGGGAAAAAAACTGAATGCTAATCAACCAACATCAACCACCCAAACAGACCAAAATTTGTTACCCCAAATACAAACCCTGGAAGAATCTCTAATTTGCAGATCCCATGTCTCTGTAGGAGAATTCTTTGTTTAATAAAATGGAGTGAGTTGGACAAAGAATTTTCAGTAGCTAAATAAATTATGAGTGAATAAAGCTGATTGTCTCCAGCATCTGAGGAAGATGATGCACGTGTGGACATTTAAAGTACATTTGTAAATACACATAGACTTTTCTTCATGTGTATTTTTTTTTCTCTGAAATATTCTTGTTGAGTAGTTCTCTCTGGAGAATATTCTATAGTCCCTATTTATAAACAGGGTGACTCCTTTGTCCTTCATTTGGCCATTTTTACCAATTCCTTTCAGATGCAACAAGATTTTTATAACTCTGTATTTATTGCTCACAGTGTTAATTTATTACTACATTTATTTATTTATTTATTTATTACCGCAAAAACAACAGCTCATCCTGGCGGCTGACTTCCAGCACCTCGTTTGGGCAATGATATACAATCATGGCTAGAAGGGAGGGGCTGAGCATCTGCGTTTGCCTCTTTGGGGGAGGGTCAGCCTTTTATATTTCTCTTTCTTCCAAACCGAATCTTACTCTTTCTCAAGTTACTAGCCAACTCAGCCACGAGGCCTATGTAGCTCTGAAGTGTTTACAGGGCACCTGCACCTGAGAATTTGATAAGAAATTTCTGCTGTGATAAAAAGTGCTCTTAGGTCGAATGTGTAGTGGTGAAATTAATTGTTTCGAGACTGTGTGTCTCAAGCCATCTATAAAATCTGTGTTATTTACTGCTTAGGATGTCACCTGTGTAACGCACCTGTCTCAACCATTTACACACAGGTCCATGTTCACAGCCACATTCACAGGGGGAGAGAGAGTTACATGCAGGGGGAGGTTTTATTTTGGTTAAAGCCATGCTCCCTTGAGGTTTCACTTTTCACTTAATTGAAAACATCTACAAGGCTTGAGCCAAGGAATCCCAAACACAATCCAGCCTAGCACTGGGGGTCTCTAGTCCCCAAACCAAGAACCACTGATGATCTTACCTCAAATCTGGGCCCAAGTAGAAGGTTCTGCTTATCAAATAAAAATAGTAGCGAGCAGCGGGGTCACTGAAGTGATAGCTACTTGATTTTCAGCCAAAAGATTGTCATTAGGCTTTTAGTCTGCAGATGTCTCCAGGCAGTAGCTGAAGTGAGGCTAATTTTCAATGTCCTGGGACACTCAGGGGCAAGTCCCTCCTCCTGTACTCCTGCTGCAACCTTTCTATTGCTGTTTGGAATTTTCTTGTCCTCTCTGCCCCAGCTTCATTAATCTTTATAGATTTGGATAGTGCAGGGTCCCATTTATTTATATCTACTAATTTATTAATCTCACCTAATCTATTTCTTGGGTCTAGTTTTTGGTTATTGTTTTTGTTTGTTTGTTTGCATTTTGTTGTTTTTTGGTTTTGTTCCCTCTTAGAACCAGACATGGCAAACTACATCCCATTAGAACAATCTTGTCATTTGCCCATTTTTGTAAATAAAGTTTTATTGAAACAGAGCCACATTCATTCATTCCTTCATTCATAAGACATATATGGCTACTCCTATACTATATCAGCAGAGATGCTCAATTATAAAGACAGTTTCTCAAAGATGTTTACTTTCTGAGGGGTGGGAGTGTTCTTTAATAGTAGAATTCTTGCTTGTCATGCATAAAGTCCTAAATTTGCTTGATATCAAGCAAATTCCTAAGATTCTTGAACCCTTGAGTTTAGTATCATATAAGCCTTCCAGATACTTCTGCTGTAAGTCAAATCTGGCCTTCGTCTGTATCAGTGGTGGGCTTTGGGTCAGAACTCACAAACCTGGGTATGCCTAAGGGTGGAGGATAATTTCCATGGTGCTCCTTAAATTGTTGCCAAGAACATGAGTGCTACACACACACATACACAAATCCTTTCATGACAGAGGTCCCCTGGGGAAAGGTGTTCAGTAGAAGCATGACTCTACAGCCCAAGAGATTTCTTTATGATTGACAATCTGCTAATGTACTGAGGAATACAGAAGGAATGTAATGTGTACATTTCATTTCGACAGTAGGAACTCTTTCCTTTGGAGGCAGCTAGAAATACTTTCCTGGCTATATCTTGGGATGGAGCATAGTTAGGAATTTTTTCCAGGTCTCAGCCCATGAAACTCGAATGTTTCCTTGCCTTGGGGCTAATTACTCCAATTCCCCTTTCAGGCTGGTGACACTGGTATTGCTGGGTAAGAAACAGTATGGTTTGTCCAGTTGAAAAATGTCTCAGAATACTTCTGTACTACAGGACAAATGACAACTTCGTGAGCCCTTAAGCATCCTTTGGGGTTCTGGAGAGCCAGGCTTTTCCCCTGAAACACTTCAGCCTTCCCTTTGTAGTAAATGAAGATACTCCTGCACAGGTGAGGGAATGCAGATGAGTTACTTTGTGTCCCTGTGATCAGATACCTAGGAGAAACAACTGAATAGCTGGAATTACTTATTTAGCTTGTGGTTTCAGAGGGTCACAGTCCATCAGGGCTTGGACTGTGTGGTGGTGTGGAAGCTTGCCACATGGTGGATAGCATGCAGAGAGAAAGATAGTGAGGGGCCAAGACTAGATAGCCCTGAAGACCTAGCTCTAGCCAACAATTTCCTCCAGCTGGATCCTACGTCCTTCCTAAACTAGCCTTTGGGGCTTAGAGGACTGCAACAATTATATCTCCAAGCATGAGGGGCTACAAAAGCAAGGAGCTCTTGGAATTTGCTGGAGCACGTGCAGAGATGTTTGGAGTGGTCAGTGACAAGGCCTTGTAGGGGCTTAAATAGTTTGAGCAACACTTTTCATATTTCAACACAAGTACCTCAATGTTATCACCTACTCAGAAATGCCTGGTATGATGACCACAGCATCTCTGAACCCAATTCAAGAACTACAGCATTTTGAGATTAAAAACATCATAGCCATTGTGAAAATGGGAGCTGGAGCTTGGGCAATGGCTTGGCTTCCCAGACAGACAGACTGACAGAAGCCATTGTGAAAATGGGAGCTGGAGCTTGGGAAATGGCTTGGCTTCCCAGACAAACAGACTGACAGACAGACTGACAGACGACAGACACATTATTTCTCTCAACCAAGTAAATGGAGATCAATGTAAGTGATGAGTGGAATACCTTGCACATTCTCTAACTGAGGAAGAAGAACAGAAAAAGAGGTTTGTTGTTCAAATGATTATTAGCAGTAGACTTGTTATGCATCTGAGAAATGATCCATCTGTATTAATGTGTTGAGACATGTTGTCTAGAGTCCTGTAAGATGTCTCAGGGGGTCAGGACATTTTCTGTGAAGGCCTGGAAGCCACAGAAAGGCACACAGAGAGAATGTAGGCCTCAGAGTTGTCTCCTGAACTGTGAATACACACACACACACACACACACACTGCTACAGTGTCCTTTTCTTACTACTAATAAATAATGAAAAAGAAGCATTGTTCAGTAAGGCATTCATGAATGAATGATCACTGGGATACAGACATGGGGTGTGGGAAACACAGAGTTAGTACCATCAGCTGGGCAGGGCAGGGCAGGGCAGGGAGGGGTGCTTGTTATAAATGGGAGGGAAGAGGAAGAGATGCTTGAAGCAAATGTGGAAGTTGGTATAATGGGAGGGGTTTGGTCTAAAGCATTTCAGGTAGGGAGATAGGGCATCCTGAGCTCTGTTCACTTCTCTTGCTCATTCTGTCTGTCCAGTGGCTCTTATCCTTCCCAATGCCCCGACCCCTTCATATAATACAGTGCCTACTATCATGGTGACCCCACATCCAGAAAATTATTTCTGTTGCTACTTCATAACTATAATTTTGCTACTGTTATGAATTGTAATGTAAATATCAGATATCCAGGGTTTCTGATATTTGACCTCCAGAGGGGTCAGCACCCACAGATTGAGAACACTTGCTCCAATCTATTTCAGATGCTAAGTTTGGTTTTACACTCTCTTGTTTCCTCAACTAAATGCCATGGCCTTCTGGCATCTAATACTATGGACTTTGACACTTTTCTCACAGTAGAATTTTTAAAACATTCTAGACATAGTCTATCGGTATTCCTGCATTGTTTCTCCCATTAACTTATTACAACTCTGAGGGCAAAGACTTGAGTATCTATCTTTTTGTTTACTTGGTCAAGTGACCTATTTGCTATGAGGGTGTCTTACTTAGGGTCACTATTTCTGTGATGAGATACCATGATCAAAAGCAAGTTGGGGAGGAAAGGGTTTATTTAGCGTACACTTGTACGTCATAGTCCATCACTGAAGGACATCAGCATAGAAACTCCAGCAGGGCAGGAATTGACGGAGGCCAGAGCTGATGCAGAGGCCACAAGAAGGGTGCTTCTTGCTGACTTGTCAGACCTTGCTCAGCCTGCTTTTTTTTTTTTTTTGGTTTTTCGAGACAGGGTTTCTCTGTATAGCCCTGGCTGTCCTGGAACTCACTTTGTAGACCAGGCTGGCCTCGAACTCAGAAATCTGCCTGCCTCTGCCTACCGAGTGCTGGGATTAAAGGTGTGCGCCACCACGCCCGGCTCAGCCTGCTTTCTTATAGAACCGAGGCCCTAGGCCAGGGATGCCTCACCCACAATGACCTAGAAACTCCTCTGTCAATCACTAATTAAGAAAATGCCCTACAAGCTTACCCACAGTCCAATCTAAAGGAGGAATTTTCTTAATTGAGGTTCCCTCCTCTCAGATGACTATATCCTGTGTCAAGTTGACATGAAACCATCAAACCCAGCTGGACTGGTTTACGTAATCATTGATAATTGAGAAGTTCCATGATCTTCTACCTGAAAACCCAGGACCCAGAGAAGCCAGCAACATTGTTCAGTCTGAGTCTGAAAGCTTGGGAATCAATGGAGCTATTGATGGAAACATTTTTGAGTTAAAAAAAAGTGAGTGAGTGAGAGGGGGGGGGGAGGGTAAGATTCCCCAGCTCTGACATTAAGGCAGAAAGAACACCTGCATTTTGAAAAGGACATATGATAAAAACTAGTTTTGAATGGGTGTGGTGACACATATCCAGGCACTTGGGAGACAAAGGGAGACAACTTCTGTGAGTTTGAGGCTGACCTGGTCTATGT
The DNA here is from genome assembly GCA_902729485.2 of Mus minutoides. Lineage (NCBI taxonomy): Eukaryota > Metazoa > Chordata > Mammalia > Rodentia > Muridae > Mus > Mus minutoides. The sequence continues at coordinate 752,332 of LR749749.1, read as the reverse complement.
AATGAGTTATAGGTCAGCTCAGGAATACCTAGCAAGATCCCATCTCATGTAGTAATTTTTTCAGACAACTTTTGTCTTCATATGTTATATTGTGTGAATACTGTGAGGCTGAACTATGCATTGGGAGAACAAAATGTGGCTAAGTCCCAAATTGGGTGAATCAACATCTATTGTAATTTTGATTTTGTTATCTTTTTATTTTTATAAGAAGAAATTTCTTCACCAGTGGCTTTGGCAGGCCTATCTGGTACCCACAAAAATGATGATTCAGCTCCTTAGACCTTCCTAAGAATCTTCTTTCCAAAGGCTCAGTGACAACATTACAATTCATTACATGGTGTCCAAGGGTTTCTTCCTACCTTGTTAAGTATGATCTAGGACATTAGGATATGTGGTTTTAGTTAGCAGATAAATATTTGTTTCCAATTATTTCATGCACAATTGGACTTCTGTGTAAGCACAGTGAGTTGGAATGTAGGTACAAGGCACGGATTAGCCAATAAGAGGAAGAACAGGCATTAGGTGCTGGACAGTCATCAGGAGTTGATGGCTTCCTCTCCTCTGCTCCTTTCTCCCACCTTTAGGTGACTCTTAGGTCTTTGGCATGCAGTCACCATTTAACTAACCGCATGGTCTTTGTTTGTTTGTTTGTTTGATCCAGGAACTCCTGTAGCCTAGCAGTCTGGTCTCCTCTTGTCACACAGCTGGAGATGGCCTTGAACTTCTGGTCTCTGTCCTCCATTCCCCAAGTCCTGGGAATGCAGGCCTGCAGCCCCACATCTGGGGCTTGCAGCTGAGCCCAGAGTTTTCTGCATGTTAAGTAATCCCTATACACACTGAGCCACACCCAAACTATTTGTGTTATTTATTGCACAGGTCACTAAAGTCTTGACAACTTGCTGCTTTTGAGGTCTCAGCCAAGATTGTGGAAAGCAGTCCTCACATCAGGGACTCTCCATCCTGAGTGGGACATGCCCCAATGTCACACAGTGCAATTGTGTTGACTTTAGTTGTTTTTGTTCCTCTGTGTACATAAAGTCTTCAGGTGGTGCAGGAACTGTTACATTTATAACATTGTGTGTGCTGCCAAACCTGTGGGGGCATGAATTACATACACTTCACTGAAGACATAATATTTAGAGTTTTGGTTGAGAATGACTTCCTGTAGATCACAAAGCTGAGACCCTGTGTCAGGCCAGTCTGACCCTGAAGCCTGTGACCTCTTACTGTGCATTCATTATAAGACATAGTTTGCTTTAGAAGAGAGCTTCTGGCAGGCTTGGGCAAAGTAGATGGAGTACTTGTGTGGTATTCCAGGGATTGTGACAGAAAGATTGCCACTCCTTAGAGGTAGGCAAAAGGTTCCCTTGGGGTGTGTGTCCAGGATGGTGGCAGAGTCCCTGTTTCAGTGTGGCATAAATGTGGGCAACAGTCCTGGGGCATCCATTGCATGTTCTGAGAGACGGGCTCTGCCCGAGTGTGTGCAAGTACACATGTATACTGTGTCTGTACACACTGATGCAGCCTGAGTGTGTGTGTGTATCTGTATACTGTGTCTGTACACACTCATGCAGCCTGAGCGTGTACATGTGTATCTGTATATTGGGTCTCTGCACACCCTGATTCAGCCAGGGCATGTGCCAGTGCACACGTATACTGGGTCTCTGCACACCCTGATTCATCCAGGGTGTGTGTAAGTGTGCCTGTATACTGGGTCCTGCACACACTGATTCAGCCAGGGTATGTGCAAGTGCATCTGTACCTGCCACTTGACAGCACACACATGGAGTCATAGATCCAAAGTCAACCTGGGCTCTTCATTGCTTAAATTTAACAGCAAACTACAACCTCATCTGCAGAAGACACTGAAATGCTTTGTGTTTCTACAGTGCAAAGCCAAGCCTTGGTGGTATGCACACTTCAGTTCCCTAAAGCCCAAATAACAGACGTGCGTATGGTCTCAATTATGATCTTGTTCCCTAAGGTTTTTCTGTCTTTTGCATAAACGGGATTTTCCAGCAGGTTTATGATACACAATTAACCAAGGCCTCCCAGTGTGACACTTGTTCCCTCTCTGCTTACAGTATTGTCCCCAGAGGAACCTTCTAACCATTTTTCCCTCTTGCCTCACAAGCAATCCCTACCCCAAACCCCAGTTTCATCCTTTCTAAATCCAAGGACACAAAAGCATCAGCATCCCTGTAAAGATGACACTTCATCTTTGTGCTCATTTAATTGGACTTTGCACAAACTTGTTCATGGACATCCTCAAGTTGTCAGGAAAGTCTCTATGGGTCCTCGCTGAGCTCCTAGCCCCTCCCGATGTGTCCCTACATTTATATTGGTGAGTCCTCCTTTGACACCTCTCAGCATTTGATCCTCCAAACTCTTCATCAACTCTGTAAGGCAAGCAGATGACAAATCAGTTATAACCCATTTCTGCAAAGTGCAGAGTCCAGTGGGTAATCCCGGAGTTCTCGGCTGACATCTCCTCGTTAAGCATCTTCATTGTCCCCTCAGTGGATGGAAGGCCCCGGGTGTCAAGGAAAGCAAAACAACAATACAAAATTCCCACCCCAAACCAAACAATAAAAAGCAACAGAGGCCAAGTGCCCAAAGAACCCTGTGGGTCTTCAGACGTTGTTATTATTATTATTTTTTAAAGATTTTATTGTCTGAGAATTTTATAGATAAATCAAGGTGGAGATCAGCTAAGCTCCAAACCCAGAAAAATTAGGAACTTCTTCAACGTAATCTACTGAGTCCTGCCTACACCAGGGAAGCTAAGGTAGGGAGCAAGGTAAGGAAAGAGTTTGGGATAACTTGAAAATAAGATCTGCATTATAAAAATAAAATAAATGCAGTAAGTCTCTATCCCAAGAGCAACCACAGTCATGAATACTGTTTGTAGGCTGTCTGCTGACCCCCCTCCTATTTCTCCAAGCCTCTCTCCACATTTCCTTTACTTATCTATTGGAAGAGTCTTCAAAAATATTTATCTGGTTATATATATATATGTCATGTAGAAAGATTTCAGCGTATCTGGGTTTTCCCCATTTTGCACTTTACTACTTGATTTTCATATATTGAATACACATACTGTTGAGTGTGGTTTTACAAAGCTACCACCTTTGCCTGGAATTGCCCTGCTATCAGCCCCTCCCAGCTCCTCTTTTGCTTGACCAGCCTTTAGCTCTTGGAGGTGACCATGCTACCGGCTCCCACTGGAGACCCTTGAATCCTCAGATAAAAGACACACGCGCTGGATTTGTTGCTTTTTTTTTGGTTTTTCGAGACAGGGTTTCTCTGTGTAGTCCTGGCTGTCCTGGAACTCACTTTGTAGACCAGGATGGCCTCGAACTCAGAAATCCTTAACTTGTCTTCTAGGCACAATTGCTGGGCGTTACTCTCTCCTGCCTGTGAAAGCAGGCCCTTACCATTTATTATCTCTGTCTCTCCACTTTCCCTAAACTTCAGTGGCTAGTCCCACCAAGCACCTGCCAAACATCCTTGGCCACCTGCCTGTAGTGGAGGCCATAGTGGTAGCTCACGCCACCTGCCCACTCCTGCGCCCCGAGACCTTACATGGTTTTTTTGTTTTTCTTTTTCCAAAGCGTGGCAGATAAAACTCTTTTTCCTTCCATGTCACCCTTTTCTTTCTCTGACCCAGAAGTTGTGACTGTACCTTCTGCCCAGCAACTGGCCTTATTTACTGACAAATCAAGAACCAATTGGAGATCAGGACTTTAACATCTGAATCTCCCTTACACACATACAATTACATCCCTGTAAAACCCAGAAATGGAAAGCTGCTTGGTGGTTATAAAGGGACACATTTGTCTTGTGTCTACACAGGGGCCTTGTCACCAACTGTCAGGGTGTCCTCCCACCACATAGTGACTTTGGTAAGAGTGGAAATGCCTTAGGTGGGATTCTTTGCCCAATTTTTAAACATTGTCATTTCCGAGACCAAGTCACTAGCTAAATGATGGAAACTGAAGCACGATCCTTCAACAGAACTGAAGCCCAGTTGTGCCAACCCCTCAGCATCTCTTAGCCTGGAGCTCCACAGCCTACCATCTTGCCCTGAATCTCCTGTCTGTCTAATGCTAAAACACAAACGTGAATAGTTGATGGCATACAAGCCATACACACATTTATCCACCTTCCACTGGGCCTTCCTTAACTCTTCATTCACTCTGTCTTGAAAACCTCAAGAGGGCTCCTGGAACCACACAAGGAGGTCAGAACGGGTTTGCTGTCAGCCTGGGTTTGATACAAGTTCATCAGAACATATCAGGACAGCATGTCCACCCATAAATGCCCTTCCAAACTTCTAAGGAACGAGAGGATGAGAGCACCGAGTACTGAGGTTTCTTCATTCAGAGATCTGGTGTGAGGTCTTAGGTGGCCCGTGAGCCTTCAATAATGAGAAAGAAAAGCAGTGAAGTCGATATAACTTCCAACATTTAAGAAAAGTTCTTTTAAAAAAAATATATAAAGTTACTTGGTAGAACTAGTGAAAACTTGAATGATACAAACACACAGTTACAGAAACAAAACTCTTTTCAAAGGTGAAATACATTAACATGAACCTCATGAATCCATAACCTCTTCCACCATCATCAGCTCAGCCTCCTCACCAAGTAGACCATTGGTTCTCGGTCCAACAACTGCTGGCTTTCTATAGAAAACATGTGGACTAACTCCCCAACTCTCAGTCCTTTTTAGTCCAGCTAACAAAATAAAATTTCCATCTTCCCAAACATTATCAAAATAAACCCCACTAATTATCATATAGGACATTTTAGGAAAACAAAGCAGAACAAAACAGTTAGCTTAAAGGGATTTGTTTCCCTTAAACCGCTCTCTTGTAAAAATAGATTTCTTCTTACTATGTTGATAACCAATAAAAGCCCTAACTCAAGCTCCCCAAATTGCCTCAAGCAATCTAGCCTTTCAATAAATCTAGGGCCTTTCCCAGGGGTTTCTGGCCCAAGCCACCCCACCACTTTTATGATGATATATGGGGGTCATATACAGGGACTTACCCAACAGCCTCTAAATTAAAAGTCATGGGAGCAGGTAGTTTAAGGAAGAGATTTATACCAAGTTTCAAATGAAACAAAGGTATTCCTTACGGCTGTGAGCCATCTGCAACCAATTTTCTCATACTCAGGGTATATTGAAGATAAATATTCTCCTGTACCCACCCCCAGCCCCCTCACACACTCTCTAGAGACTCATATAATATGCCACCCAGAGGAACCTTAATGTTTCCACAGCATACAGCTGCTCAACCTCCCTGTGGCCTTTCTCTTGTAGTTCATATCGATTTCAAATCATAGAACACTCAGTACCCAGACTCTTACATTGTTATTTAACCTGCAGATGCAGGTTAGAAAGGACAGGATCATTTTAATTGCTACAAGACTCATAGCTATGACTGATTATACAGTGTAGCCATGAGTAACATTAGAATCATGGTTTGGATAATTTCCCATTTGAGTGTAGAGAAAAATGTGAACACAGAGCAACAGATCCCAGTGGCCCAGAGCAGAGCTGAACTCTAACAGCCATGGGCTTAAGGGTCTCCACCAGTGACCCCGGTTTCTATCTTTTCGGCTGTAATCTGGGGAGATAAATGTTACTACTTTGGAAGGCTCCTGGGAAGATTAAATGTGGTAATACCTGTAAAATGCCTAGACAAATCTCCAGAAGATACACAGTAACCATAAAGATTAGTTATTGTTACTTTATGAGTGATAATCCTTTCAAAGTTACTTTCACCAACCACAATGTTAACTCAATAAAACAATATTAAAATCTAATACTACAGGTAATCTCTTCCGTCTATGGATACATGAAACTGTTGCATCTTACACTATACCAAGTAGCACTCACCCTAGCACTTATTTCTGAAACTGTCCTCTGTGGAACAATAGCATCCTGTAAGACATAACAGGACATACATACACTCCAACACACACAGACATACACACACACACACACACACACACACACACACACACACACACAAATACACAGACACACACAGGCACACATACAAGCACACACACACACATATAAATACATACTGGCACACACAGAGACACACACGTACAAACACAGAGACACATACACAAATACAGGCACATGCACACATGCACACACACACACACACACACAAACACATTCAAACACAGAGACACATACACAGATACACACAGGTACATGCACACACATACAAACATACAGCTCCATGTAGAGACACTACATAGATACACACAGGTGTGCATGCACACAGACACAGACAGACAGACAGACAGACAGACAGACACACACACACACACACACACACATCACATCACAAGATAAAGAAATGCTGACTTGAGTACAACAGAAAAGCCTGTCCATACAACTCCCCAGTCTTCAGTGCACTGCCTATCACTGTCATTTTTAACATAATGGCATGTCTGTGTGTAGAGACTATTTTACCTTATATCCCAATCTTATTGAAGAAAAGAACACAGTTTAATCACAAAGTGTGGTGTGGTGAAGCTGGCGAAGGACATACTTTTTTTTTTCAGTTCCTGACTTTGGCCACACACTTTTGTCATAAAGTTATGGTCAGATGCCACAGTTTTGTAATTACTTGAGTCTGGCCAAATCCAGTTAAAAGCCTAGGTCTCTTTTCCAATGTAATATGATAAACCATTTCCACTCTCCAGCATGGATGTGCAGAGAAGCTAGGAGCTTAGCCTGAGCTCTCACTTTCATCTCTTTCTACTTCTAGATACTGTTTCACAGGGACCAAATATTTTAAAGAATTGATAGAAATGTAAATCAATATGCTATTGTGTGTTGTGTGTGGTTTGGGGGACTACTTGTCAGCTGCAGAGCCTTACATGTGATTTCTCAAAGCAGTCACTTAACAGGCCAAGATTCTCATTTGGTCCTCATTCACTTTTCCTGGATGTCAGGTATTCACCACACTACAACCTCTGAGCTTCTAATTTGGCCTTATCTAAATGGCATGATGACTTCCCAAGATCCTTACCTCTGGAGACATCAGAGGTAGCAGCTCTTCTTAGTGGCTCGTTTATGAGGAGCACTGTTACAATGTCTCAAATACATCAGTGTGCAGCAGACAGCTGTCACTCATATCCTCCTTACCCCTGCTAACTCTCTTCAGCCTGGCTGACCACTCAGGAACTGACACATGAAATAAGCACCAAGCTGGGTTTGATATCTCACATCTGTAGTAACTGTATTTGAGAAGCTGAGGCAGAAGAATAGCTCTAAGAATGAGGTCAGCCTGGCGTTCATAGTGAGACCTGGTCTCAAAATATCTCCTACCCTTCAGAAGAAGAGGAGGAGGAGGAAAAGGGAAGGAGGAAGAAGATTAAATCTCCCCTTTAAAAGTGTGTGTGTGTCAGCCAGAAGTTGAGGCATGATGTGTCTCTCTTCACCTTATTTTCAAAACATATCACATTAAACTTGCAGCCCACTGACTCAAACTTGCAGCTCACTGACTCATCGGGACCATCTGGCCAGTGAGCTCTGGGGTCATAGACACAAGCTTTTGTGCCTAGTTCTTATGTGGGATCTGGGCATCTACATCCAAGTCCTCATTCTTGCCTAGCAAGCACTTCAGCACCTGGGTCGTCTCCCCAGCCTCAGAACACGCCATTTAAAATAGAGTTTCAACTAGTACATTTTTTTAAACTTCATATTTGTGCAGAGTAAGCAACCTTTTTGTTCACCAGGAGCCCTGAGATACTGTCCTACCCATTTCCCACAGATTTCAATGTATGGATCCTCCTCCTTCTACACCCCTTCCTGTTATGCACAGGAAATAGCATCAGTAAAGTGATGTCCTTTGCCTCTCACTTCCAGAGCCCTGGAGATAATGGAAACCTGGTCTCCAATTGCTCACATTGTCTATATTCTTTAGTCTTCAGGTTGTTGACGGCGTTCCTTCCATTCTGCAGAAAGGATTGACTGTTAGCATGTTGTAACAATCATTAATGTCTCAGAAGACACCGGAGACTGCATGACAACACAGTTCAGCAAATACGAGGCTTCTGAAGACAGGGACTATAATTATCATGTTGTTTTGTACCATCCAGTATTGAACAGAAGCTAAGTAAATGTCTGGTGAACAAAGGAAGGAAGGAAGGAAGGAAGGAAGGAAGGAAGGAAGGAAGGAAGGAAGGAAGGAAGGACCACACCTTATCACTCATAAACCCTGGTACAGATGAGAATAACTTAGGGAACTTGTTCTTGGTGACGCTGGCGTGTCTTCTTCCATGCCATAGGCTCTTGTTTACTTGCACTTCGATGAGCAGAATAGACTTTGGGAAATATTTGCTATTCTATTGGTAGACTGGTTTTATATGGCCCCAGAGCTACCAGTTAACAATTACTTAAACATGCATCTCTCACAATTACTTAAACAAACATCTCTAACAATTACTTAAACACACATCTCCAATACCAATATAGCAACCCTTGTCTTGCCTGCATAGGGACAGGTGTTTACAGTCATATCCAGACACAAATATGATGTCTATGTAGGGGTAAAGAGGGAACAGGGCATAGGGCTGATGTCTACGGGGTGATTTGGGGACCCACAGATAGATTACTTTATGTGATATGTCAGTGGGACACCTTATGATACTTGTGGTCTTTCATGTGCATAAGACTTACTTCAGTTACTGTGATTCCATCTCATGATTATGTGCCACAAATTAGGACTCCTCCTCTCCCCAAGTCCCTGCCTGTGCTGAAACCCCAGAAGGAACCCTGGATGAAGGGGGGTAGGGATGGGGGGAGCCGTGGTGTTTTCCATCTCACAGGTGGTATCTGTTATAGGAATGCATCATGGATTTATTTCTCTAGAGTGTTTAGTACAATGTGGTTCACAGGCATGGAATAAAAGCATAACCCCAGCACGTCCCCAGTGTGGTCATCCTTGTGCAGGTGAAGGAAACACACCAAAACAGTACCCCGGGCTGCTGCTGCGCAAACCCAGCAAATTTGATTTAATTGGAAAAGATTTGGATGGACAAGGATGATATTTTTAACAGAAATGAATTTCTCAAATGCCTACACCTTTGACTTCACATACTTCTCTTGCTTTATTTTTATTAAAATAAACATACATACAGAAAAATGTACTTCATAAGTCTGTTATTATTTTTAGTTGTGAATCTGAAATTCCTTTGAAACAGGGTAAATGTGCTGGAGTATATTGTTTATTTGTAGCAAAGCTTCATTTATGACCATGGGATAAAAAGTTGTGGAGCATTTGAATAGTGATTCAGCCTAATTTCTGATGCTTCAAAGAGGGGGTGAGGAGGATGTGACCACCAAACTCTGTAAGCCCCAAGGCATGAGGTTGTTGGTAGTGTATTTACCAAGTGTAGCGTACCAAGGGAAACAGTCACTCAGCATACCTGTGTGACATATTTTGACCTAATCACTTCTTGAATACAGTATGATAAATGTTTTCACGTGGCACAAGCCTTTGGTCTTAGCTCCTCTTGGGAGACAGAGGCAGGTGGATTTTTGAGGCTAGCCTGGTCTATAGAGCAAGTTCCAGGACAGACAGAGGTACAAAGAGAAACCCTGTCTAAACAAATAAACAAACAAACAAGCAAGCAAGCAAGCAAACAACAAACAAAAAGAGGAAGGAAGGGAGGGAGGAAGGAAGGAAGAAAAGAAAGAAGTGCTTTCACAACAAGATGTCTAAGTTTCAGTCTTAAGCAATCTCTCCCTTGTCTTGAGTGCATTTTCTGATGCTAACACTACATATCTTCCAAAATAACTAAGCAACCTTTACCCTGGATTCGACCTCCATCAGTGTCTCAACTGGAAGGGCAGGAAGGTGTTAGCTTATGGGCTAAGGAAAGGACCAACCTCCCATGGAACATAAAATCTTTAGTTATAAGCCTAGTGAGTGCCTATATAATGCTGCGTAATTTTGTGGGTCTGCTGGGGGAACTATATAGTGCTTTTTATAACTGTTATGAATAAAAGAATTGCAAAAGTCCAGTGAAATGTTTTAAAATGTTTCTACAGATCTTTGTTTGTTTTACTTATGCAACAGAAAAATAAGAATGTCTAGTGATATATGTTCTTCTGTAGAGAACATAAATGTAAGAAGACATAGTGTGGCCTGTAATTGCCATCATGAATCTTGCATACAGTTATGTATCTCTTATGATGGGAGCAGCAGCTGACTTTCAATAACAACCAGATTCTTTCCTGCTGAATTAACACAAAGTCATCTTGTCTTCTGCTGTGGCTCTTTTAAGAGCTCGTCTTGAATCCACCTCTTTCACAGCTTATGTTCAAAGCTGATTTCAGGTGCTGTTGGTAGCAGGTAGTCTGATGGTTTCACAGTGGCCTCTTATCACTCCTCAGATGATGCTCTGAGAAGAGAGTCGTCAGAAGGAGTCTGAGTGCTAGAATGAAGTTAGTGTATTTACACTGTCTGCAGGTATATAAAGTATATAAGTGCATTTTTTAAAAAAGTGAGACACATCTCTACTGATAACCACATAGAAATGAGCTTTTGGTTGTTTATACCCTGAACTTAGCAAAGAGTTGAAGTTATGATGACTCAAATAATTAAAGGATTCCTTTAAAATATCAAACTATTTTATAGTTTCTTAGGCTAGTACGGTAAATCTTGATAAAATTTTAGCCATCTCAAATGCTCACCTTTGATTCTTGACAAGGATAACCTTCCCGAAACACCTTATAGGGCAGCTCTAAGCACAGCATATGCATACATAGTGTGGCTAAAGAAAACGAGAAGAATGCTTTTACAAAAAAAATATTTTTTATGTGCATGTTTTACCTGCATGTGTGTGTGCACCAGGTAGGTGCCCCTCAGAGGTCGGAAGTGGATTCCCTGGGATGGGAGCTACAGACAGTAGTGAGCCACCATGTAGGTGCTGGGAACTGAACCCAGGTTCTCTGTAAAAACAACAAGTGCTCTTAACTGCCAAACTCACTCAGACATACTGATTTTTGGCTATGCATGTGTTATGCTTGTGCATATCCATCTGTTCGTCAAAGCCCTGGCTGTGGTGTGATGTTATCAAACATTGTAGATGGATCCAAGGCCACGAGACTATGTCTGCATAACTGGATCAGCGCATTTGTGGACACAGAGACATCTTTAGCAGGCACATACATTCAGGGAGGCCACCCACTTACTTTGAGGAGACAAAGGTCTTCAGGTCAAGAAGGGAGGCCTCAGCAGGCACAGAGTCTGCCGGCTCCTATCTTAGCCATGCAGCCTTTACAGAGAGGAATGAAGTTCTGTTGTTTATACTACTTGATCTGTAGTCATTTGTTACTGCAGCTCAAGCTGAGACAACCTATACAAGAATGGTTTAAACATTAGGGCGTGTCTCACAAAAGTTGCAGGGATGGGTAGCCAGCCATGCACTGCAACCCCTGCCCACACCACCTTTAACATTTAAGCCTTCACTTCTATGCTTGTTGTCAATAGTTACAAACTGGATGTAGCACCTCCTGGCTTCCAGTCTGCTTTCTAGCTATTAAAAAAACAAAACAAAACAAAACAAAACAAAACAACATAAGAAAGATGAAGACTGTCCCATCTTCCCAAGGATACACTATCTTTTCAGATGCGAAGACTCACTAGGCATTTCTCCTTTTCTTTGACTGTAACTATGCACACGACCACCTTGAGCCTCTAAAGAAGCACACCTACCTGTAAATTCAGGGATCTTTTAGATTAGAAAGTAACTCTTGTTCCCCTGGGACCATTCTACATCCATCAGCTGCCTCTTGCACTTAAAGCCCCTTTGGCTGAAGGACATTCCGTCCTCTCTGCAAGAGGCAGCCTCAGAGTGGTCCAAAGAGCACCTTGTCATCTCCGAGTCTGGCTCCCTCTTCATGAGTGGTAGTACATCACCCAAGTGAGCTAACTAGTTACTGAGTTTAGAAGCGCTCTGGGGTGGGCATGGGGGCTTCAGCAGCCAGCCTCTACCTTTGCACCCCTTGCTTTGCCTGTAACCTTAGTACTGTTTCTAGCTTTGCATGCACATCAAAGTGAAAGTCAGCCTTGGGAGCTCTTTTGCAAGCTCTGTGGTCTGGACCAATGCAGGCTGGTCTGGTCATCGCTGAGTTTTTAGAACAACTGACGATTCATAGAAGGAAAGCAGAACAGGTTGATTTAGGCAGCATGGCCAACTCCACAACCTCACACTGATTTGACTCCTGAGTTCCGACTTTCTCACAAGCCAGTTCCAAAATGAGCTAAGTGACTCTTAATGATTGTGACAGAGACACCCTCTGGAGTCTCATTACTGCCTTTCCCTTTTTCATATGTATATGTATATATGTATATGATGTATATGTATATGTACACAGAGAAAGAGAGAGAGAGAGAGAGAGAGAGAGAGAGAGAGAGAGAGAGAGAGAGAGAGAGAGAGAGAGAGGGAGAAACAGAAATGAAACAGAAACAGAGACAGAGAAGCTAAGTTTTCTTTCACCACCAGGGGTCAGCAGGGCACAGAAAGTGTAGAGCCAGGAGCCACTTGCTTTACAGAACCTACTAGAATAGCTTTGGTCTGGTTGGGGGATTGCAGGTGGAGCTTCCTGAAGTAGGCAAGGAGAGAGTCTTAGGAAGTAGACAGGCAAAAATGCATTTACTCAATTCCCTTAATAAAACATGCACAGAAATCACCTCATTTCCTTAAATTTCATGGTGGCTATCTAGAGAAAATTAGATAAATATACTCAGATATTTATCATCCATACAATAATGAAAGAGAACAGGTACCAGTTACTCAGTTAAAGTCAGAGCAACATGCCAAAGACCAAAATAAAATTGGGTATATAGGTCTACTCTCTGAGGTGATGTTGGGTATATGGGTCTACTCATTGGGGTGATGTTGGGTATATAGGTCTACTCACTGGGGTGATGTTGGGTATATAGATCTACTCATTGGGGTGATGTTGAGTATATAGGTCTGTCTACTCATTGGTGTGATGTTTGGTATATAGGTCCATTCATTGGGGGTGATGTCAGGTATATAGAACTACTCATTGGGGTGATGTTGTGTATATAGGTCTACTATTTGGGGTGATGTTGTGTATATAGGTCTACTATTTGGGGTGATGTTGGGTATATAGGTCTGTCTACTCATTGGGATGATGTTGAGTATATAGGTTTACTCATTGGGGTGATGCTGGGTATATAGGTCTACTCATTTGGGCTGATGATGCCTGCAAGTCCTTTGAGCCAGACTGATCTCAACTTAGTATCACTTCTGGTTTACCCTGCATTTTGACAGTGTTGGGATGGGGAAGTCTCTGAGCTGTGGTTTGCTCACCTGAGATGGGTGGACAGTGCTCACCGTCATTGGAGAAGGTGTGAAGTTTCAATGAAACTAGTCACCTGAGGAGCTTGCTTGCCTCAGCTGCTCAGCCCCTCAGTAAATGTGAGTGTGTTCCAATAGCTCATGGCTGGGGATAAACCTTGCCTTCCAAGCCTTTTAATTCTAGAGTCAGGCTCCCAAGCCAGAGACAGGGACTAGGAGTAAACAGGCCCAGCTGAAGAAGGTGAAGGAAATAGGAAATGATGATGTACTTTGGTTAGCATGCTGCTCACCCTCAACCACAGCCCCTACTCAAGCTGGAGTTAACACTGAGCCCTGCAGGCCAGACAAGGTCTGTTCCAGCTGGCGGGCTGTGTCTTCCAAGCTCCTCACACACAAAAGGCAGGAGGTGATCATATTGGAGGGATGGAGAGCGAGGCTCAGGGGAGCCATAGCAGCTTCTCTTCTTCCCACTAAAGTGCTCTGCTGAGATAGAAGCTGTATGCAAGTGAAAGGTAGCCTAGGAGGACTGTGTCTTGATTTGTCAAACCCTGCTTCTAAACACATAAGCCCATAGCATTTCTTGTACTTATTCCTCCATCCAATAACTTGCTACCGAAGACTTACCTGGTGTCATGTGTTGGTAACACAATGATGCATAGACATCTGGAACTGGCTCTAGTGAAGCATGTACCAAGTAGAGAAAGTGGACAGTGTATGAGAGAGTAAACTAGATAACTTCTGATAGTGTTCAACTGTAAGTAGAGATGGAAGTTGGGGTACTTTAAGATGGGGTGGTCAAGGAAGTCATCTCCAAGGAGGTTATTAAAGCTGAGATAGCAAGATGACTGAAAACCATCTGTGTGCAGACACAGCATTCCAGGCTAGCACAAAAGGCTCTGAGTGTGTCTACAGGGTTTGCACGGCAGAGCCAAAGCTTGAAGGACAAACCTCCTCAGCTCGTCAAGTCAGGCTGTGTAGGCTGGAGTGAGGAGTGAATCTGCTGCTAAAGAAACAGAAGGATAGACAAAGTCTTCACTCTAGGAGTTGTTTTTTTCCTTCAACATCATAGATGGTCTCTTGAGTGATTTTTTTTTGGCTCACAATGTAGGTTTCTGCTCCGAAGGCTTTATGAATTATTCTCCCATTTCTCCTTGGCATGGTTGACTCTGGAGGGAGACAGGAATTTGGGATGGGTGTTGTCTCTGCCCCTCAGTTGACCACTGAGTAGGAGCACTCTAATCTTGACTGGCCAGGTGGAAGCCCTGATCAATGGATTTCTCTGGTTCTCTTGTAATTTCTTCTGGTTCTCTCTGGGTCTCTTCTAAGCACAAGAAACCATTATAAAGCAGGGGCCTTCTGGAAAAATTATGCTATTTTACATATCAGTGGTATTTATTTCTACAAAGCTAAATCGAATCAAACAGACATTATTACTTGAACAGTACTAATAGCAAAAGGTCACATGGAGAGCATGGGGAGGAATTCAGTTTCCTGACATGTGGGCATCAAATCATTCACTGAGATCACAGAGGGCTACCATTTGAAGAACCATATTCAATACGTCTCTTACTCTTTATTATAAATATTTTGTGACCTGGAAAGGGAAGGTCCCCAGAGTCTCTGTCAATGAACTCAGCCTTTTGTCCTTTTGATCAGTCCCAACTCTGTACTCTCCCTCCTGGTGCTACTGACTGTGGTCCAAGTCACGTGTCAGTAAAGGTTAGGCAAAGGGTCTGAAGCCAACATTCCACTCTTCCTACAAGCAAGTGTGTTTCATCGCTAAAGGATAAGATAGCAACAAGCTTTCCTCTACCTGTTAGCCTGTGCTTATTCATGAACATGGGAAGTACTAGATCAGCAAAGATAAACAAATAATTCTCCCTTTCTCTAGAACTTCAGCCTCAAATTCAACAGAAATGCTTAGGGTAGCATGTGTTCACAGAAACATTGGTAACCGACATTGGATGCCCATAGAAAACAGCCAACAGTGGTAAGGTCTGTGGCAAACTAGACAGGCTTTCTTACTACTGCAGGAGGATTGCTTTCTTGATTAGCACCCGGACTCAGGAATGCAGAATCTTCACTTTTTGAAAGAAGTAGGGAAAAAAATCTTTATTGGCAAATAAGATACAACATTTTAATAACAGGGCAAATGTTGAACATTTTTTATGAGGGATAAATAAAATGTAACTTTATTCCAATGCTGTCTTTAAAAGTTAGTATAGGGGCTGAGGAGATAACTCATTTGGTAAGATAAGATATCTGTTGTGAATGACCTGACTTTGGTCCCTAGTACTCACTTACAAAGCTGGGTGAGTGTCATGTGATTATAGCCCTGGGGCTAAGAAGGCAGTGACAACAGGACCTCTGTACTTGTCAGTCAGCTATCATGGCCTACTTGACAGGCCCTAGGTACCAGTATCAAAAAGGCCTGTATCAAAAAGGATGGATTACTCATGAGAAATAACATCTGAGGTTGACCTGTAGCTCCATATGGACGCACACACAAATGCATGTGTACCATGCTTTATAAGTGCACCTGAGCATGTGTGCATGCATGCATGCATGTACACACACACACACACACACACACACACAAACAAACACACACACCAAAACTTAATATATTTAATATAAATAAATATATTCTTTATACTTAACAGACATTTAAGATTTTTTCAGAATCAAATAAAGCATACATATTGTACAATAGCTATATTGCATACCCTGATTATATATAAAAATGTGCATTTATTCTTTTTGCATTGGTCTATGTTTGTATATCTTAATTTAAACAGATACTAAACTTGACCAATGAGTTTTTAGTTTCTGTCTTCTGATTTGGAATAATACAACTTAACCCAATCTAGTTTCTGTCTTCTGATCTAGAAAAAGAAAATTGAATATCACAATCTAGTTTCCGCCTTCTGACTTCAAGTAATATGACTTAACATCACAATCTAGTTTCTATCTTCTGGTTTGCAATAATAAAATCTAATATAATCATCTTCATCCACGAAAATATACTCTAAAGCATCTTCGACCTGTTGAGTGCCTACATGAGCCCAAAGGGCTTCAGTTGACAAGGCAATGAGGGCAGGCAGATACATAGACAAGCAAATTCAGAGGCACATGCAGAGTGTCCAGTGCGAAGCCTACACAAGCAGTCTCATCCCATCCCTGCCCTTATGTCTCAAGGATCTTTTCAAATACAGATCTCTACACCATGGCAGTAAATAGCAACAACTTAGAAAAAAATGTAGGTCTCGGTTAGAGAGGAAAATGATATTGACTTAGTAAGCAGGATAGATTTACAGATCAAAGACAAACAGCAGGACTAAGTCCCACTCGAACAGTCCTGTCCTGTTTGAGCAATGACTAGATACAAAGCACTGTCATCCAAGTGTATTAGACGTCTTGCAATCTCCTCACCTTTTGATGAGAGAAACTATCTCAGTTTTTGGAAACTACTTGGAAGCTAGTAGCCAAGGGTCAGTCATCTGGGCAGCCCAGGGCTGGCTTGGAAACGTGTTGAGGCAATGTTAAGAACATTAGGAAACAAAGCCAGAGCATGTGTTATCACTGGCAAGGTTGAATAGGGCACTTTCCAAACAACAGTCCCAAACACTACTTACAAATGGAGCCAGCTGAAAGAAATTGCCCAGATGTTTCCCTTGCTTGTAAAATAAAATATCATGCAATAAACCAGGAGAGTTGACATCAAAGGAGTCCACAAAGCCATGGTCCTTCACAGCAGCAAAGATGTCCTTCCAGTTTTTGCATCTTTGTTCTCTTATAGTGAGGTGGTGTGCTCTGGATGCAGCCATTTCATCTCTGGAAGGTTCACATCTGGATACCACATCTCGAAGGCCACAAAAGTCAATTCCTCTGTCAATAAGAAGCTGTTTTCCTCATTGAGAGGTAATAGGGAATGAGGTTCTCAGTGAGTAAGCCTTCACCTCCAGGATAAAGGAGGTTCTGTATCTGATCTAAGACAACGCAAAGGGACTGGAATCTTCCAGCTTGGACATCTATAGGAAGGTAGAGCATGGAGTGAGTTATAACATTTTGAAGGGCTGTTCTATTGTCTTTCACAATCTAGAACCATCTTTCTGCATTTGGGTCTGATTAACAATGGACAGCACCTGCTCTTGGGCTGCTGGAAGCCACCTTGGTTATTGAACTATAAAGAAATTAAGCATAGCTTTCCTGGAGCAACCTTACATTTCAGGAGGGTGAGAGTGTAAACACCCCAATCCTGTGCACAGTGGCAGAAGAGCTCTGGTGTGGACTTCATGCCTTTTCCAGAGCTTTCTACTCAGAGGAAGTTCTAGTTGTGCACAGAGAGCAGGCTCAACATCTCAACCCTACTGGCTGGCCTTCTCTGACTCATCTACCCTTGAACTTCCAGAATCAACTGCACACATTCTATATTCATCTCAGGGTCTGGTTCTCGGAAACCAGATACTCCTATTGAAGTAAGTTCCCCAAATGAAGCAGATTAAAGTGAGAAAACTTCAGATAAAGATCTGATGCTGTTGCCTGTGAGACATGTGGCCGCATACCAGATACATGTAAATGATGACATGATGATTGCACCTTGAGCTTAACCTCCCACAATCTCTTTCACTTTGCTTTGTAGTACAGGCAAATTCAAGTTCAGAATGAGTTATTTAGCCCTTTCTTCTCCATCAAATTGAGCATGTGACTGTTGGGTACAGTCCCAGGGGAAACATATAAAATGGGATGTTCTGAGGTAGCATGAAAATCAAATTTTGCTTTGCCTAAGAAAAATGGGATGGGGCATACATGAAGAGTAAAATCCCATCACAAAGCTTAACAAACACTACGATATAAGATGAAACCCCAATTTTTCTACTTCAAATAAGTATAGCTGTAGTTTGGATCATAAGTGTCTCCTAGGAATGGCAGTTGCAGTTTTAAGCTGCATTTTTCATTAGTGTTAGTAGCACTAATAAAAATAAACAACAACTAGTCCTGGTCATCCTTAAGTATATAGCTGTACAGTTTGAAAAACATTCCTCTGGTAATCAGATATGTCAGGAGATCCTGCAAACATTTTTGAGGGTAAAAAACATTTGAAGAAAAAACATGTCCTATAGCAAAATGCTGAGAAAAATATTTTATTATGAGATTTCCATGAATAATCTACAACTGATGGCTGTGCTGAGTTACTGGGGAACTAGTGAGTAACCTTGCTGTGTAGAGAGACTGCCCCTCACCCCTGTGAGCAGTGTCCAGGAGAGTTAGCCTCCAGCCTCGACAAGGCAGCTTTGTCTTTCTCCATGATTCTGTTCCTCTGGGTGCCTAGGCACAGGGATTTCTCATCTCAGTTTTCCTCTCTTCATCAGTGGAATCCATTGATGTTTCCTTGGCTGCATGATCATCTGTAGACCACAGTTTATGGGTTCTAGACCTATTTAAGTCTGGCATTTTGAAATACTTCTGGCTCTGCTAAAGACCACACTGCAAGGTTCTGGGGTACAGGATAGGCCATAGCCTGTTGAAGGCCTTCTGGTCCACCTGTAGGTTACTCTGCACAATGCTATTTTTCTGAATATCAGAGTATGAGGGTAGATGGGTAAGTGAGTGATATGGCCCAGGGTAAAGAGTCAATGGCTACCTTGCTTAGCTAATTGTTGCCATGAGTGACAGACTGCCTTACTTTTTAAGAGAATGTTGACGTGAGGGCTGTCATGTAACATCCTCTAGTATTAACTTCATATAGCAAAGACATTTAAAGATATGTTGTAAAAACAAAATAAAGCATAATTTTTGGGCCAGCCTTATAGCCTGCTTATTAGACTTTATATTTATGTATGTGTGGAGTGTGGGGGAGGGGGACACAGAGTAAAACAGCAAAGAATAAAGCGATATCACCACTTTTAAACATTGTCATTCCATTAAAGAAAAAGAGATTAGGAACAGTGTTAAAGTTGGGGAAAAAAGGTTCGAATGAAGACAGTTTTTCTGTGTGTAATTAGAAAAACACTGCTCAGGTTGGAGCTGGGGACCTAGAGTACCAGACATGACCAGGCAAAGGGAAGGAAGAATTCAACAGGAGCGGCTGAGAAGCTCAATTTGTAAACTTACAGAGATGTGAGCAAGTCAGCTTTCTGCCCTTCCTGATGGGAGCATTGAAAGTTAGCATCTTTCTCAACTCAAAAGCAGAAGTGTTGAAATGAGCAGGCTGTGGAATATGATATCATTCCTCAAGGACTCACAGATCCTTCTAGTCAGAAAAGGCCATTGTCCTCCAAGAGTTGAGTTTTTAGCATGTTAATTAAAACCATATATTAAATTTAGGGAACCATGGAATGAGCCAAGGACAATGGAATGCAGAGGCTTGCTGAATGGATATGGGTCAGTTGGGATCTGCTATAAGAGGAGTGTGACACAGATGTCCTGAGAGCTCCCAGCCAGGCTCCTAGTCCTTGTTTGGGGAAAGGTCCAAAATGAAAATCCTCTCCCTCCCCCTCCCCCTCCCCTNACACACACACACACACACACACACACACACACACACACACACATTGAGATTGACTTTTCCTTTTGGAAAGCACTGACTAAGGCATTTGGGAACTGCGTAAGAGTAAAGCAGTATTTACAGTTAAGGTTCCCACTGGGAGTGGGAAAACAAAACAGTTAACCCTGACATCATCTAAAGCTAGAAGAGAAATATTTGTTCAAATAACTGAGCAGTCCAAGACAGGGCTATTGCTGCTGATAATCTTCTCTTGGAGCTGCTGACCCTAGGGGCTCCAGGCTAACTGTCCTCCATGGGTTCAGGCCAGGAGATAAGACAGCATCTCTTTCTTGTGGTCTAAGCCCAGCACTAAGGAGGTCTCTGATTGCTCAATTCTGAGTCCCTGGAACTAAGGAACTATTAGCATTCTTCCCACTAGGGCTTGATGAGGTGGAACAAGCCAGCACTGAGCTTCGAGCGTCACTGGCTTGTTTGTGTGGTTTCCCAGTCTGTTTCCTCTCTGTGCTTCAGCTGGATCCTGTACACCCATTTGTCTTTCAGTTAACGAGTCTTTTACTGTGCCCATTTGCAATTAAACCAAGGACATGCGTGGATAACTTTTCTCAATTTTAGAATGTCTAATTGATTTTTTTTTTACCCAAATAAATGTACAAGTACTTTCAAAGACTTTACTTATCTACTTTTATTATTTTGGGTTAGGGTCTCTCTATGTAAACTAGGCTAGCCTCAAACTCATAGAGATTCACCTGCCTCTGCCTCCCAAGTGCTTTGGTTAAAGCCATGCTCAAACATACCTGGTTTAAAAAGTTAGTTTATTTTATGAAAGGTTATTTTGCTTTTGTGCAACATGTACATTCCTGGTGCCTGAAATGGTCAAAAGGGGGTGTCAGATGTCCTAGAACTTAAGTTCAGATAATTGTGAGCCACCATGCAGGTGCAGGGAATTGAACTTGGGTCCCCTGGAAGAACAGCTAGTACTCTTAACTGCTGAGACATCTACTCAGACACAGAAGCATTATTTAAAAGGGGCAATCCTGGAACAAAAAAAGATTAACAAAAACAAAATAGAAAGAGATGTTGTCTAAGGAAGAGATCATTCTTAGAGTGAAGGTACCATATGATAATGAAAATGACTGAATGGGGACTAGAGTTGATAGGTACCAAAGTTAAATAATAAATTAAGATGAAGTTAGATAGTCCATCAATACCTTTATGTAAGATTCAAGAGCAGATAGAAGTACTTAGAGGTCAGTGTTTAGATATTAACCTTCTATCTGATGTGTGTTTGGTTAAAAATCTTTTCCCACACTGTAGGTTGCCACTTTGTCTAAGTAATGGTGTCCTGTGGGGCAAAACAGTCCCAACAGACAGAAAAACTGGTTATGTTGAGTAATCCTAGCCCAGTGAAACTCAGAATTGAGTAAGGTAGGCATGGGACCAGCTCCCTGCCAAACTCTACCTGATCTGGGACATGTAACCATGACACCCTAATGAGAGGACCATGACAGTCACCTAGGGAAAATACCTGGAGTCCTTCCCCATGCTCATGGAACACCTCAAACTGGGCTAATGGGAAGCATTGGACAAACTGGACAAGAGAGCCAGACACTGAGGGTGCTAGCTGGAGAGAGTTGCCGGTGGCAGGAGAGCGGGAAGCCTGATGGCCCCACCGGAGGGTTAGCAGGCCGAGAGAAGCAGGAACATGGGGAGTTGTTAGGTTAGGTTTATTATTATTATTATTTTTTCCACAACAGATTGTGCCCAACATGGAGTGACTGTTTTACTTTGGGGAAATAATACTTTGGGGAAGAGTTTTCATCACTGTTCCTTAGACCAGCCTGCCAGGCCATCCCTGCCACTTGCCACAGCCACCCTGCCCCCCAGTCGCCACCACCACCCCTGCCACTCATATTGACACTGCCAAAGTATCCCTGGGGCCCGGGCTACCTGCCCTGTGCAGGCTTTCCAACTGAGAGCTGTAACACTTTGGCTTTTTCTAGCTGGGCCAGAGACCCCCAGAACCCCCAGTTCCACCGAGGGTGACAATGCCCTTTGCCTTACAGAAGGTGCTCAGTTTTGTGAGGTCACATTTATTAATTGTTGGGCTTAGTGCTGTGCGAATGGTTCGCTTCAGAGCTATTTTTATCTGCCAATGAGTTCAAGGCAATTCCCTGCTTTTTCTTCTATTAGCTTCAGGCTATCTGGTTTTTATGTTGAGGCCTTTGATCCATATGGAGTTTATTTTAATACGGACCTATTTTGGAGACGTCTACATGCCGACATCCAGTTTGATCAGCACCATTTGGTGAAGACTCTTTTCCACTGCGTATTTCTGACTTCCTTATGAAATATCAAGTGTCCATGGGTGTGTGGATTTATGTTTAGATCTTCAGTTCTATTCTGTTAATCAATATATCTGTTTTTGTGTTGATACCATGATGAATTTATTACTATAGCTCTGTAGTACACTTTGAGTTTGGTGTTGGTGATACCTCTAGCAGGTCCTTTATTATTCAGGATTGTTTTGGCTATCCTCTTTCTTTCTTTCTTTCTTTCTTTCTTTCTTTCTTTCTTTCTTTCTTTCTTTCTTTCTTTCTTTCTTGTTTGTGTGTTTCCATATAAAGCTAAAAATAGTCCTTTTGGGATCTTTCTCTTTTTTTTAAGATTTATTTTATTTATTATATGTAAATACACTGTAGCTGTCTCCAGAAGAGGGCGCCAGATCTCGTTACGGATGGTTGTGAGCCACCATGTGGATGCTGGGATTTGAACTTATCACCTTCGGAAGAGCAGTCAGGTGCTCTTACCCGCTGAGCCACTTCACCAGCCCATGGGATCTTTCAAGAATTGTTTTGGAATTTTAATAGGATCGCATTGAATCTGTAGAATGCTGTAGATTTTGGTAGGGTGGCCATTTTTATTATAGTGATCCTACTGATCCATGAGCATGGGAGATCTTCCTATCTTCTGATATTTTCTTCAGTTTCTTTGTTCAATGTCATAAGATTTTTTTATACAACTCTTTCACTTGCTTAATTAGACTTACCCCAATATAATTTATACTATATGAGGCCATTGTGAAAGATGTTGTCTCCCTGATTTCTTTCTCAGTTTGTCTGTTGCATATAGGAGGGCTACAGATTTTTGTGAGTTAATTTTATATCCAACTACTTTGTGGAAAGTTTTTTTTTGTCAGTTGTAGGGGTTTCCCAGTGAAATAGTTTTTGAGTCACTTAAGTATACTATCATATCATCTGTAAATAATGATACTTTGATTTATTCCTTTCCAATTTGTACCCACTTGACATCCTTCAGTTGTCCTATCACCCTGGTTGTTATTGTGCTTTTATTCTGGAGTCTAGGCATCTGGGTTTGGGATGATTTTAATTCTAGGTGCTGATATCTGGTCTTGTCTTTGTTGCGTGGGAGTTCTGTTCCTTGTTTTCTGTTGCCCTCTCTGATTCTTTTGAAAGTGTGGTAGCTGTGTGATGCCTGGTAGGGAATTCTGAGATCTTGCTATGTGTGGCCACTGGGGATTCCAGATAAAATGTGTTTCTAGGTACTGGGAGCTGTCACTTCCAAATGGGGCTGGGCTAGGAGGTGGAAAGATAAGGGGGTACACAGGAGGGAGCAAAGCCAGGTATTACACCAGAATCTATTTAGTTCCCTGGGAATGGGGCGGAGAATTCAGAGAGATCATCATAGGTAGTCTGCTACAGAACTGAGGAGGGGGTGGGGATTTGAAGGAGAGGAGGAGAGAGGGGTAAAGATCCATGACTAGGTTACTTACCTGTCTCCCTTGCTGTAGTGAACTGGAGACTTGGAGGTGGGGGCAGGTGTGGGTTACAGAGATCTGTGGAATCATTGGCGATAGGAGCAGGGGGGGAGGAGAGGCTGTGGCAGGTGACTTGCTAGAGCTGGAGATGAGACTAGGGAATTGGGTTTGGAGTAGAGGAGGGAGAGGTGAAGATATGCCGTTAGCCTACCTGCCTTTCTGGCTGGAGTGCTGCACGGAACTTTCTCATTGGAGCTTTCTCATTAGAGATTTACTCTCTGGGGAAAATTAGCAAAAAGAATCAAACACTTGGAATTGGAGTTTATTGAATCAAATATTGGGATTTATGTAATGCCCCATCCCCACCATGAAACCTGCTTTATATGGGGGATATTGTTAAATATTTTAAGTTCAGTTTTGCATGTAATCTTTTCAAGGGGGGCATTCTAACCTGTTTTGCATTATTCCAGTTTCAGTAATGTGCTGCTGTGACATTTTTGATTTCTCGCTGTCCTCTGATATATTAGCATCCTTTTTACACATTTATTTATTGAGCTACATAGTTGTGATTTTTCTTATTTCTGAGCTTTGATAAAGGGTCATGAGTCCTGGGGGTGGGTGTCTTCCTAATAGAATTAGTACCATCATCACAAGGAAAACCTCTAGCTCTATGTGCAAGCACAAGGCAGACCAAGACCACTGGCATATGAGGAAGAGGGCTTTATTTTGTTGTTGTTTAAAATAATTTTCCCCATTCTCTAACTCCTCCCAGATCCTCATCACTTAACTCACTCAAATCCACACCTTTTTTACTTTCATAAGAAAACAACAGGCAGGGGCAGGAGAGACAGCTCAGCGCTTAAGAGCACTGACTGCTCTTCCAGAGGTCCCGAGTTCAATTCCCAGCAACCACATGGTGACTCACAACCATCTGTAATGAGATCTGATGCTCTCTTCTGGTGTGTCTGAATACAGTATACTCATATACATAAGATAAATAAATAATTCTTTAAAAAAGAGGAAAACAACAGGCAACAAAAATATAAAAGTTTAATAAAATAATATGAGATAAAACATAAACAAACTAGAATAAAACAACAAACAAAGAGAAGAAAAGAGCCAAAGAAAAAGCACAGAGATACAGATACGGGGACAAATGTATTCTCACACACACACAAATCCCATAAAAATCACAAAACTGCGAATCACAGTATATAAGCAAATGACCCATAATCTTTCCTAAAAAAGCCCAGGCAAAATATGAGACAAAGGAAAAAAATAAAACCTTCAAAAGTACCATGGAGTTTGTTTTTGTTGACCATGAGGCCTGCCCTAAATGTAGTTTGTATATCCTTGAGACTCCAATAGAGAAAACTGAATTTTCTTTTGTTAGTGGTTATCTATTGGAGATAGCTTCTGGGTTAGCGATGGGGGCTTGTGTCCACATCTCCTCTCTGCTCTGGCCCTCCAGGGATCCGCTGAGGCCAGTGCAGGTCCTGTGCATGCTGTGGCAATCTCTGAGAATTTGTACATGTGGCAGCCCTGTTGTGTCTAGAAGTCTCTGTTTCCTTGGTACCCTTCCTCCATGTCCATTGGCTCTTATGATCTTTCTCCCTTCTGGGAGCATGACTTTCACCAGAAGGATGTGTGGCTAAACTAATCATGGCTACTTGCCTTCAGAGTTGAGGGGAAACTCTTTTAATTAAGCTACCCAGATATTAATGGCTTGTTATGACAGTCACCAACAACTAGTTTAAACAGTTTGAAATGGAAAATAGGGGATTAACTTCCTTGGGTAGTTGGGACAGGGCAGGGCAGATTTCTGAAGAACTGGATGTATGACCTAATGAAGAACTGGGAAGAGGCACCCTGACTTCCTCTGAGACTGTGTGATGCTTGGTGTTCATTTGGATTTTTTCATTTCTTGGCATCTGTTTGTTCAGTGGAAAAGGAGGCACCAATGTCATTAGCACAGAGACCACCTGACCAAGTGAAGGACTTGACTGGCTGTAAATGTCTCATTACAGAGTATTCCTCAGACCGCTCATCCTTTCCCTTCTGGAAAAGATGTGGCTTGAACACCCAGGGAATGAGTTCCTGGAGCTTTAAGAGCTGTTTGATTTGTTAAAAAAAGCCCAGGCATCTGACCATGGTTTCTCCAAGTCAAACAGCCCTTTAAATTGAAGAGGCTTTGAAATCAGAGGCCTGCAATGCTGTGATCTGCCCTTCTCTCTCTCTTTCTCCCTCTTCCTCCTAAAATAGCAGATAAGATCAGATGAGATTTCTACAGAGTACTGTTTGTGTTCCCTACATAGAAGGTAATTTCTTAAGAGCTTGCCCCATAAACCCGACTCAGCTTCTATATTACACGGAGCCCATTTTTGGGAATGCTTAGAAAAAAAAATATTCGGTGTGCTGAGAAAAAAATTTAAACCACACTGCTATTCCTTTCAAATGTGGAAACTGACTTTTACCCTTCACTTTAAAAATAATGACTATGATGTCATACTTTTGGAAGGTTGCATAGCAAACCAAGGTCAAAGGTGATTTTACACTCATGATGATAGAAGTCTCTTGAGAGAGTGCAAAGGCCCCAGAAACTGTAGCTATCTTTGTGAGGTTCCTTCAGCACATTCACCTCTCTTCTGATGGCTACCCTGAAGGCTTTTCACTGGTAACAAGAGGCTAAGCAGCAAATTCTAGAAGTCCTCTAAAGGCTCATGCCTTTGAACTCTTGTTGCCCCCTGGGGGTGTTGTCCAGGGAGGTTATGGAACTTTCTGGAACCAGCACACAGTTGACAATGTAGGATACCAGACAAGCCTTGAAGTTTATATTTGCCTCAGGTTCTGGACTTAGATTTCTGCTTCCTGGTCTACTGAGACACGAAGAAACTGTACTTCAGGGTCCCTTCATCAAAGACAGAGCCACACCACCCTAGCCTCCAGACCTTCCCTGTCACAAGGGACTGTACCCTGTGAAAATGTGAGCCAGAACAAGTCCCTGTGACCCTAAGTTATCTCTGTCAGTGTTTGCTCACATCACAAGAATCAGACAAGTAGCTACCCCATAGGACACCCTTAGTGAATACGTTTGTAATGGATGGCAGCTGGTGCAGCGTGCTTAAGTACCCAGAGCAATGTGTAGAACTGATGCTGTCAGAAGAGGTCGAACTAGAACACAGAACAAACCCTTTGACTCAAAAATCCATATCCTTTCTACTGCTATTCCCTGGACTATTCCTAACGATGTCCACGTCTCTGGGAAGATTCCATATAGCTGTCACCCCTTCCATTTCCATTCTAGAATAAAGGCCTCCCAGTGAGACTAAAAATAAGCGCTATGGCCAGAGGCTGGAGAGTTTTTATTCTTCTACTGTTGAAATTATTTAGGGCAAGGCTAATTGTTTAAAAAGTAGGCGTCTGTGTATGCTAGGAAGGCAGGTGGGTTAGAGGCCAGGGCTCTGCGTCCCCTTAGGACAGTTTGTGCTACTGCAATCAACCACCAAGGCCATGCCGGGCTTTGCAGTGATTGTAGTAACTGATGTTTGTTGAATGCCTGTTAGGTCACAGATAAATTGTCTGGAAGACAACTAGACCAGGGAATAGGCCATTCCATAGAGATGTGTTTAGATTTCTCTGTAGCACTTACGTTAGACCAAAGTTCCTAGAGAGCTTAGGGAACGGATCCCAAAGAGCCACGAGAGAAGCAATCTATCTGCAAAATACAGTTAAGTGCAAAAGAAGCTTGGACCTGGTGATTGGGCTCTTCCAGTTTGACTCTGAAGGTTCCTTCCAGGCTAGTGTGCTTGCATATGTGCTCCCAGGCTGCCAACACTGGGAGGCCACAGGGCTGTTAGGAGCAGAGCTATCTGGAGCAAGTAGGTCTCCCGGAGGCAAGCCTTGACTGTCATACCTGCCTCTGCTTCTGATTCGAGTGTGTGGAAAAACCACCTTCTCAACACTCCTGCTGCTATGGATAGGGAGCTCAGCTTCCACACCTCTCACTAGGATGGATTGGGAAGGGACCCTAGCCAGCCTGAGCATGGCAAACATGGCTCTGGCAGGCCTTGTCCTTTCCCCCCATTCCCTTGCCTTGCTAAAAACTGTTAGATTACATTACAAAGCTAGTCACCAGGGTCAATTCCCTTGTTTGGCCACTTTCTCCTCCTGAGACTTGCCATCAGGGTCCAACTATCAAAGTATTGAAATACAACAATCAATAGTCCCCTTTGGGTCACCTAATTAACATGCACAATTAAAATTAAATAATTCATCCTAACAGAGGATTTCCCCCTTTACCTTTATAAACCATCATTTGCCTATGGGCCACACCTGTCTCCTCTCTATATAGAGGCAGTTAGTATGTTGTCCCCAGGACAAATACCTCCCCTCCCTTGCTCCTTTCATCATCTCCCTTGACCTCTCTCTTCCTGTCTTTGTCTCTTTAGGGGCAGAGATATCTCTGTTGTGTGGAGAACTTGGTCTTGGGTTGTCTTGTGCTGATCCTGGTCCTTTCAGATTGTGTCCTAGAAAACTGAGCTTAAGTGGAGCTCTTTCCCATTATTTCTCGGGGTATATTGTGACAGAGATGAAAAGAGTTAGCACTACAGCTCTTTGCAGCAATGTGAGAAACCCAGAGGACAGGTGATGGGAGGCCATTTCAGTTGCCCAGGTCAGAGCTTGGGAAAACGGCAGCAGAGACACATACTCGAGAACAGCCCTCAACAGAAGAGGATAATGTTGCGTTTGCTTGCAGATTTGAGAAGCAAGGTAGTTATCAGATTGCTGTGTCTCCATGGTAATGCTTCCAGGGTAGTCAAGTCTTCCCCTGGTCCTGAGTCTTAGACACTTGGAAGTGATAATCGAGTTTCACTTGTAGATTCCTATCTATTGGTTAGGAATTGTGGACTGTATGACAATGTCCCTCCTGCGTGTGACAGGTTTGTCCCAACTGCTTGGTGGTGAGATTTTTACTGGAAGTTCAGGTCTCAGCTTTCATATCTGTGTCTGTGGCACATGGGCCTTGCACATCAGTTCTCTTTGGGTCTGACTTCTCCAGGTTCTGGGTCTGTAGACCTGTCATTAGCAACCACTTGCATTTATATTCATTTTAAGCTTCCAAAGCTGCTCAGCTTGCCAAGCCTTTTGGCCATCAGTGTCTGTGAGGTAGGTTTTAGGATCTCTATCTTATGGGCCTCTGAAATGTGAAATGGAATTCTTAAAGTTATACAATTAAGAACTAAGACACAAAGTTCAGAGTGTCTAATGCTAGATTTAGAACTTCTCCACTACAAAGGAATAGGTAGATGTGTGGACTTGCATGAGACCAAGTTTATTGATGAGTGCTCCTCATTATTTTGGGAGGTTGGGGAGAAAGATGGGCTGTGGGGAGAAGCATTGGGGGTGGGGAGAAGGATTGGGGGTGGGGAGAAGGATTCTTTCAACATATTTCATCACCACTCCGACCGTCCATCCCCCACCATATGAAATCACTAACCTACTTTCTGACACTAAAGATTTGCTCATTCTTGACATTCCATTTAAATGGAGCCATGTAGCACAACATTCTTTGTGATCCTTTGATATAATAAAGTGTTTCCAAGGTTTATTTGTTAAAGCACGTATGAGTACTTAATGTCTCTCCATTGACAAATAATATTTCTCTGTATAGATATACCATATTTTGGTTTCATTAAAAAATACAAAATTAAAAAAGTAAATGTGTGTGTGTGAGTGCACATGTGTGAGCAGGTACCCATGGAGTCCAGAAGTCTGTTTTGGATCCCCTGGAGCTGGGTTTACTGGTAACTTTGAGCCTTCCAATGTGTGTACCAAGAATTGGAGCTCTAACTACTGAGCCATCTCTCACACCCATTTCCCATTTTAAATGTTTGTGTGACTAGTACTGCTATGAACAGTCATGTGCACGTGTGTGTGTGTGAGCATGTACTAGTTTGGGTGGATGTAGATGTAGGAGTTGAGTTACTGAACCTCATAAGTCTTCCCCCCTAGCCACCTGAGGCATTTCTCAACATTTCAGGACAGGTAAATCATTTTATAATCCCAGCATTTCTGTGCAGGAGTAGCAGTTTCTATTCACCACCATCCTGGTGGGATGAAGTGAAGCCCTAGGGTTTATTTATGCTTCTCTGATAGCTAATAAAATTGACCACCTTTTTATAGACATATTTGGCATTGTTTGTTTTCTTTATAGAAATGTCTGTTCAAACTTTTAGTTAGTTTAAAAATTGTGCTGCCCTTTTTTTTTTATTGAGTTCCTAGTGTTCTTTCCATATTGGAAGTCTCAATCTCCCATCAAACACACCATTGGGTTCATATTTTTTTATTATTATTTTATTTATTTAGATTCCAGTCATTGTCCCTCACTCCCAATCCCCCCTCCCACAGTTTCTCATCTCATTCCCCCTCCCCCTTGTCTCAGAGAGGGTGATCCCCCCATCAGACCTCCCCTTCCTTGTGGGTCCATATTTTTATTGCCTTGATGATATCCTGTGCAATATGAAAGTTTTATACTTCTATGAGATCTAATTTATGATATTAAGTGTTTTAGCTTTTGCTAAGAATGGATTCCTTTGAATGAGTGAAAAACCTGACTGAGATCCAAATCCCATTATTTATTAATTGGTATAAAGTACAAAAGCAATACCTGTTTAGGGGCTTCAGTGTCTCCCTCCAGGGGTTTGCATAGTAATGAAAGACACACATGTGTGACCGACAAAAAATAGATACAGCTAAGAAGAATGGGAAAATATTAATAAGAAGGTAAACACAAATTTCAAATTTCAATATTCGTGTGACCAAGACCAGCTGTGTTTACCATTTTTTGTTATGCAAATATTTATAGTATTTATGTATACTCCCATATATGCTCATGATAAATAGTGTGTCTGTCTGTCTGACTGTATCAACAAAGAGTATCCATTCAAGAATATAATTTTGGTTTTTTCCTATTTGTTGTTTAGAAATATAAAAATGTATGATACTATTATGTACCTTTTTTTTCAAAACAAATAGATCACAAGAGTTGCCTGTATGCTTATATGAGAGATCGTACTTTATCTTTTCTGTACACTCCATATATAATAGTACTCTGATTTATATGGAAGCTTTAAGATTCCACTGAACATAACAGAGTTTAAACAAAACAAGATATATGTAGCTTCTACCTATTACACAATTAGATTTTCTTTCTGGTCTGTTGACAGGTATTTTATGAGTAACATCTGCCATAGCCAGTCATCTGCTGCAAGAAATAGTACTGATTTTATTAGGAAATGATTTGTCTTTCATTGCACTTCTTCATATACTCTGACCACTTTCTAATTGTACAAGCCACGTATCAAGGAAGATGCTGGCTAGAGCAGAGGTGAACAAGGTCCTTCACCTCAGTGTGGGAGGGGACACGGGAGGGTAAGCGTTAGGCTTTCATGTGCATGTATATTTATGCCACCTGATGTTCATGGTTGCTCTCTACTTAGGTTTATATCTAGATGTAGTTTCATCTACTCACCGGAATTAAACTGTGAAGCATTGATGGGCTACCCATGAGAATCATGGGGATGGTTAGGGAATGCAAACAGCCTTAATCTCTTAATTGAAGGCTCTACTCAACTCATATTTTTGGGAGAAGACCTCTTTATTAAATGATTTAAATTTAAATAGGAAAGCACTGTATTCAAGAATGAATCTCAAGTGTAATTTTGAAATAAACCAAGA
The DNA here is from genome assembly GCA_902729485.2 of Mus minutoides. Classification (NCBI taxonomy): domain Eukaryota; kingdom Metazoa; phylum Chordata; class Mammalia; order Rodentia; family Muridae; genus Mus; species Mus minutoides. The sequence continues at coordinate 720,942 of LR749749.1, read as the reverse complement.
GCAGGTTATTATTTTTTAAAAAACATTCCCCAATTAGTTTTAATATTTTCTTTTAACTAATTCCTTTTTTTTTTAAGTATCTACCAAAATTTCTTCTATGGCTGACCCTTCTTGTTTAACCCAGTTTCCCAGAGTCTGAAACAGTGTCACTTCACAGGAGAGAAAAATGATTTCTCGGCCTTTGGCAAATATCAGTTGTGGATAGCTTTTGGCTAGGGTGGGACGTCCTGATTACTTCTCTTTTTTCAGGCTGGGATTTTGTCTGGTTTGGACTTGTACAGGCCTCGTGCATGCTGCCACAGTTTCTGTGAGTTTGTGTGCCCTGGGGGGTCCCTTTCCTTGGAGTCATCCACCACCCCTGGCTCTTACTATCTTTCTGTCTCCTCTTCCACATAGGTTCCCTGATCTTCGAGGGTAGGCCTTTGGTGAAGACATCCTATTTAGCACTGAGAGTTCTAAGTTGTGGCTCTCTATGTTAATATCTATTTACCGTAAGGAGAAGCATCTCTGATGAGGATGTCTTAGTCCATGACCATGGCAACTCATCTAAATGAAAGCATTTAGTTGGAGACTTGCTTACCATTTTAAAGATTTAGTCCATTATCATCATGGAGGGCGGGGGGAGCATAGAGAGCTACATCCTGAACCACAGAGAGCATGAAGAATAAGACTGGGCCTGCCTTGTACTTTAGAAACCATAAAGCCCACCCCAGTGATATACTTCCTCCAACAAGGATACACCTCCCAAGCCTTCTGATCTCTTCAAAGAGTTCCACTCCCTGGCAACTAAGCATTCATGTATGTGGGTCTAAGAGGGCCATTCTTATTCTAACTACCACAGGCTCAGCATTCTTGAACTCTCTTTCTGGGCATCCTCCAGCTTCTCAGATTTGATTGTCTCTTTTCATCTTCTCAGCTCTGGTCCTGACTCTTTGTTTCCACTATTTCCTGCAAGCAGAAGCCCAATTGATTCCTGGATTTCCTGCCACTGTCTCTCCTGGGTCTGCTCCATAACCAGATAACCTTGAGTATTGTATGAGATGTCTAGTTGCTCAGGCCCTGTGCTCAGAAGGGTCCTGAGCTTGGCTTAATGCCCCACTGTCACTGCCAGTGACTCTGAGATTGACTGAATATATTTTGAACAAAGAGTGTACATTTTTATTTTGCATAAAACCCTGTAAGCTCTGTAGTTCATCCTGTCTATGACACAGGGCCATGAACCAAGTCTACCCTTTGCTTACTGAATGGTTACTCCTGCATCATCAGACTGGCTGGAGACCTTACACAAAGGACTACCCTGTCTCTGCTTGATGCAGTGGGGTACAATTATATTCCTCACCGGAAGAAATTATGGCACCTGCTGAAGTTATCATGTAAAGGTCGAGTTTGAAAACTAATATAACAAATTAAAAGTTACAATGGTGGAGTTAATGTTGGCATCATCTTTCATTATCATAAATAACATTGAATGAAGAGAAAGAAAGGGAATAATATAGTAGACAGGGTACCAGCTCCTTCCTCAGTCTGGAGGTACTAAAACTGGCCTGAGCTGGTAGAGTGACAATTAAAATGGGATGTGAGTCTGGGATTCTGTGGTTACTAAACATCAGGTTTTTACTTCTTCGAACAGTGACTCTTATTGAATAAAAGTAGAGCACAGTAAGAACCACTCAGCCTTCATCCTGAGGCAAAGAACAACTGTAGCTTCAAAGAGACAGCGCCTGAAGGAAAAGAGTTGGTTTGGGTTTGTATGCTGCTTATACTAGTCTTACTCCATCTTGGTTGTTAACTGGACTAGATTGCCATATGCCTAAGAGACCCATATAGCACAGTTCTGTGTGTGTCCACAAGGATGTTTCCAGAAAGGATTGACATATGGGAGAGCAAAAGAGATATAACTTCGGTGTGGGCAGAACCATCAAATAGGATGGGCACATAGGTAGAGGATAAGTGGAAACAGAAAGCTTGTCAACTAGAAAGCCCCATCCTTTCTAAGAGCATGCTGTGGACATCTGATATCATCTGATATCATCTCCTATCAATGTGGACTCACACCAGGAATACGCTAGGGACATCTCATCCCTTGGACAGTTACTATGTCATTGGCCCTTCTTGTCTTTAGGTTTTCATAATATTTTGTAAAAGTTTACTATATTATTTTATGTCTATGGATGTTTTGCTTGTGTGTATGTCTGTGTACCACATGAGTGGCTGGTACCTGAGGAGGCCAGAAGAGGGCATCAGATCTACTGGAGTTAAAGTTATAGACAGCTGTGAGCCTCATGTAGTTGCTGAGAATTGAACTTGGGTCTTCTGGAAGAGCTGTCAGTTCTCTTAACTGTGGAAGCTTCTCTCCAGCCCTGGTTTCCAGGCTCTAGGACTGAGCAACCATCAAGATTCTCTGCCTCTCCAGCCTGCACATGACCACATGACCACGCAACCTCCAACTGGGTAAGGCAATCCAATAAATGTAACTAATATAGCGTTACATCTAGTTTATTTAATCAGCTAAATCCAAGAGCCACTTTACTTTATAGACAGTGAGAAGCTGGGCAAGCAGCCATGAACACATCACTTGTACTAAGCCATAAAGCCTACTCTTTGTTTTTCCATGACATTTAATAAGGAGCCATATAGTCCCTACACATATGATAACTGCAATTGTAGGAGTTTATTACATGCTTTGTATTTTCCGTAATTTCTATCTCACAGTGAGATACTTTGATAAGTATCTGCTATAGACAAAGACATTTTATGATATAAAGGGTAATGTTGTTAAGTCACATGATAGACAGGAAGAGGAATCATTATTGAAAGCCAGTCCTGTTAAACTCCAGAGCCTGGACTCTGAATCGATATCTTATTCTTTTCTTTTTCTTTTTTTTTTTCTTATTCTTTTCTTAAAAGGGCTAAACCTCCGAGTTAGTCATATTTTCAGCAGGTTTTTCTAGTCAGTCTTTTTGATACTCATATATGATAACCATTAAAATAGCATTCTTTCCTGCTGAGCAAAAACAGTGAAATGCTTTTCTCACTCCTCTCTTCCTCTCTCTCGCTCTTTCATTATTATACACCGATCCATTTATACAGAAGCCCACCTACTTTCTTGCTCTTTTGTATTTATAGACTAAAATGTTAAACCAAGTAAACACCCCACACAAAGTGATTAATTACACTAAAATTAAAACTTTTACCATCTGCACAGTTTTGCTAGTCTCATTCAGCTGGAGAGAAAGAGAGAGAGAGAGAGAGAGAGAGAGGAAGAAGGAGGAGGAGGAGGATGAAGAGGACAAAGAGGAAGAAGAGGAAAAAGAAGAGAAAGAGGAAGAGGAAAAGGAAGAAGGAATGAAGGCCCTTCGTTGCACATACCAAGTTACGAACAGGGAGGGGATAATGAGGCAGCTGCTTCCTGCTCTAGACCAGAATCTGAACAACAAAAAGGATGCCTTTGGTGGTGAAGCATACAGAATTGTTCAAGAAGGGAAGGTTTGTGTTCTCAGATGTGTCCAGAAAGTACTGTACATCAGCACAGAGCTGAGAGAATAGAGGGAGATGTCAGAATTACAGACGGCAAGAAAAGTAAAGGACTGTATCCGAGGAGCAGATGTAGCTCCCTCCCCAGGGCTCTTCCATCAACCTCAGCCTACTCAAGAACAGGCCTGAGATGCGAGAGAAGGAGCAGTGAGGGCCCAGAGATATGGCTCGGTTCTTAAAAGCACACACTGTTCTCACAGAGGACCTGAGTTCTGTCTCAGTGCCCACATTATGTGGCTCACAGTGTATCCTCTGATACAAATAAAAACAAAAAAGAACTCTTCTAAAGGAGGAATGCTGAACTAGGAATTCTTTGAGCCTGCAAGAAGAGGGTGAGCTCAGTGGCTGGTACTCAGAAAGAGTAGGTCTACACAGTTTCAGTTTCTCAATCTTCAGTCCAGATATCTGAAGCACAGAACACTGATCTTTAAAGATGAGTTTTCTTCTTTCTGGGCGTGGGTTGGAGGAAAGGGTAAGAATGTCTGTGGATGGGAGGGCCTGTCTCCTAAGAGGCGAAGACAGGCAGGCACTGGCTGGGCAGTTCTTTGTCCAGCACTTTGGGGGCTTGCTCTGCATTCATGCTGATTCCCCGTGACTACAGCTTGTTGGGACCAGAGAATGGGTCAGATTGAGAGCGATGAAGGAGATTTTAATAACTTCCAACATTTAGAGAGAAGCATATTTCTTTTTTCATACCCACTGTGTTTTGTGGCATGTGGTAAGGGAGAAATGCACTGAGCAGAATTCTCTTTAATAGAGAAATGTGGTCTTGAAGGACAATCTTTAGTCCCTTTGAAAGACGTGAGATCTGTCTCAGAGGATCACCAGGAGCCTAAGAGTGGTGGGCTGGCTCAGATGACTGATAGCACAAGCTTCCAAGATTATTTTCTCCAGGATCGTAAATGTCAAGACTAGAGGTCTTTTTTCTGATGCATCTACCTTCCCTGTATTTTGGAAAAAGTGGACCTTTCTCCAGGTCTAACCCTCTCACACCCCCTCTTCTCCTGGTATCACATAGCTATTTCAAGCAAGAGGATATAATGCTTGAGGGCTGAAGGGGAAATCATCATTTCTTCTGTTCTGCACTTTGATTTTTCTCACCCTCACACGTGGGCTCCCTCTAGGAATCACTCCTTTCATTGTCAGAGAAACTTAAGGGGAACATACTGTCCACTCCCAAGGCTAGGAGTCTTGTAAGATTTGTTTTCAATCAACTATAGGTAAGTGTATGTCTGTATGAATCCATATGCACATGCCAGTGCATTTCTCCATGGCATCCAGAAGAGGTTATTACATCCCTGGAGCTGGACTGTGAGGGCTGTGAGCTGGCTCTGGGTGCCAGGAGCCAAACTTAGAGCTTCAGCAAGAACAGTAGCCATGTTAACCTCAGGGCCATCCCCCCTCCCCTAACTTTAGATGGTAATTTTATAGCTCCTAACTTCCTGCAGAAAAGGATTTGTCTGCAGCAGCATTCTCCTATCTTTGTCCCCCAGGGAGTGAGCACTTCTGCAAGGGGAACATGGAGTAAGCAGAGGAAGGGTTTAGGCAATGTCTCTTCAGACCCTAGCACTTGGCCTGGTTGCTCTAAAGAAGGGTGCAAAGAGCAAGTGTGGGGAGGGTTACCTGGAGGCCAGCCTCAAGCTCGCTCTCATTCCTTTCCTATGGAGATCCTACTCTGTCCCTCAGCTAACCTCTGGTGACATTCTGCATTGATTACATGATTAGTAGGTTCATAGATGAGGGACTGAACTACACTAAGAACCATTTAAACACTGGTATAGAATGTGGGATGTGCAGAAAATCAGATTAGTCTATAGTCAAACTTTACTTACCTATGGAGAGAATTATCTGAGAGACATACCTAACACACTGCCACCATCCTGGTAGCCAACCCAGCGCTCATTTCGTCAGCATTGTCATGACAACACTCACATCCTATGTCTGTAAAAGCTTTGGGGGCTCATTTTTAAATATCACTCACAGGGAATTTTAACGTTTTGGTTTTAGCGTTCATTAATGTTATGGCCACCACTATGTTTCTTCTATGTCTAACACCTTCTAAAACCTTCTAAGCCAATTCAGCGATTGCTTTCTCCATGGACTTCAAAACATGACACCGGAATAAAGGAAGAGAGCATGCCACTCTATGTTGGGCAACCAAGTTCTCCTGCGTCTTAGTTGTTCTGTATTGCTGTAGCTAAATGCCTGTGACTGAGTACTCTATAAGCCTCATCTGGGAGCCTGAACATTTAAGATCCAGCAGTCCCATCCCTCTGCCGAGAGTCCTCTGTCTGTAATGACAAAGGCAGATGGAGTCAGGTAGTTGGAATGCCTATGAAAACAGCCAGCAACCTGTAAGAAAGACACTATGTAGAGTGGGATAGGTGAGGCTGAATCAAGGGGTCCAAGCTCACATGGTTTCAACTTGCTCTGGTTTCTTAGCAATCTTTAAAGAAAAGTGTCAATCCCCCTCAGGGGCCTAACCAACTTCTTAAAGGCACAGTCCCCCTACTCTATCACCTGTCACACTAAGGACCAACCAAGGGACAAACCTTATTCACAGCATAGAATACTCCCTGTTAGGCCCATCACCAGCTGTGTGGTCCTAGAGCAGTCAAGTTATATCTCAGGGTTTCTAAAAAAACCTACTAGAGTGGGGTGGTAAATTGAAATTTCAGAGTTATGATCATGCTAGGTTCAGACAATGGTGTGAACTTCCTGTGTTCTTTGTTTTAAAGTGACTTCTTGCTATTGTAACTTACAAATGTTCACACTCGGTGGCATCCGCTGTCAGCACTTAGAAGCTTCCCGCTCGGTTAGAATCTTTGCCTTCAGTCTCTTCTCTCCAAACAGTGACCACAGTTGCTTGGATTATTGCAGACGGATTTAGTAAAACCCATCCATGTCCTGATATTTGCGTGTGGCGCTTATGTCATTAGCTTTCCAGTTGTCTTGGCTACCGTTTTACACCATGACCACAGCAACTCTTATAAAGGGAAACCCTTAATCGGGGCTTGCTTACAGGTTCAGAGGTTCAGCCCATTGTCATTCTGGCGGAAGCTAGTGGCATCCAGGCAGGCATGCTGCTGTCTAGGCAGGCCAGGCCCTGAAGAGCTAAGAGTTCTACCTCTTGTTCCAAAAGTAGCTAGGAGAAGACTGGCTCCCACGTGGTAAGGAAGAGAGCTGAAGCTCTCTCATTGTTCACCCCCACAGTGACACACCTACTCCATCAAGGTCACACCTTCTAATAGTGTCACTTCCTGGGCCAAGCATATTCAAACCACTACACCAGTTCTTCTCTGGGTATGTATTTAGAAAGGGATTAACAGCATGGGTCTATGAATGACTTGTGTGCAAAGTCAGCCTGTAGTTAGATTCTGGACTCTTGCGTTTTTGGCTGTTAGGCATTTTGTACAAACTATTTGGCTCACTCTAAATGCCTTATTTCTTTCTGGGAGCCTAGTAAGTTGGTAAGTTTCAGGGAAAGAATGTAGTGTGACTGTTTTTTAAAAAAATAATCCTGGACCTCTCATGTCACTGAGCTTTTCTGGTAGACAGAATTTTATGTTCACTGACATAAATCATTGCCGTGAAAATTAAGAATGTCCTGTGTGGCTCCACTGGGCAGAGACAATAGGCAGCCTGCTGCTCCTTCCTCCAGACATTGCCCCATTAACAGCTTTGCTATATTGATTTTCTGTGTATCTTTTGGCTATAACTCTTAGGAATGAGTATCATTAGACAACGATCCATGTGAATTCTCTAAGGAGGCAATTGAAACCAAGGTTGTCTTGGGAAATCCTAACGCAGCATCTTCAATTTTTTTTTTTTTGTCATTCCCTGCACTACTTTAGGTTGTGGTTCTGATATGGCTAGTACACTGTTCTTATGCTGTGTACCAATTTCTAATTCCCCATGAACTAAACAACAAGAGTTAGCTGTGTTAATTGAATCAGTATATAAAGTTATTATTGCTTTTTGCCCAAACATTCTCTGAACAACAATATTATAGAAGAATGGCTTTCAGAGTTCTAATTTAAGCCACAGAATGTACTTGAAATCCCTTGTGTATTAAAACAAAACAACAATAAAACCCCACCTTACAGAAGCCAAGTGCTAGAGTTCCAGTGTAAGGCTACTGCCATTGAAGAAGCCTTTGGAGTCTTGCCTGTGAGTGCTCCTCTCTTTTTGACACAAGCAGGGAAATATGATATGAAGTTCATTGTTCTAAAAATGCACATCACAGATATTAGCCTTCTAAGAAGTTCATCTCATCAGGATGCTGAGGGTAAAAACATCATCTCATAATTTACTAGAACTCATAAGCTGAACTGCAAAATCAGACAGACCTTTAGCCTGAAAACAGGACCTGGGTACCCAGTGGAAGGCCAAACAGTCCTCCTGCTGTATCTGTCTGTTTTCCCTCTGGACATTAAAGGCAGAGTAGGAAACCAGGTTGCATTTAGAGCTTCTATTATGAGACGGCTTTTATTGCATCTAATTGTGCAAGAATGTCCAAGGTGCTTCCTCTCCACTTTATAGACCAGAAAACACACACTCATATGATTTCAGGTTTGACTCTAAGCCTGCATCTTTGTCAAACTCTACTGGATCCATAACTGTCAACCTTCACATCCTCTGTCCTTTGACCCAACAGTCCAGCTTACTGATGTCTCCTGTGGTCACTAATGTCTTTTACTCAGGATGAAGAATGGCTGGATGGCTCTGTGTGTGCATATCCTGCAAGATAGAGGGCAGTTTGGGGAGAAACGTGCAACACCCCTTGTCACACATTGAAACCTAGGTTACCATGTAGCCAAAAATACCGTCAGTGGCCTAATAGTCCTTGCTAAACTGGGCACATAGGAAATGTGCGTAATTACTGCTGCTCACAGTTATCCAGTGGGCTTTTCTGTGTGGGACCGTTCCCTATTCAGCTCAATGCCTTTGTGGACATTTTTGGACTCAAAGAAGAGAAGCTGGGATCCTGATAGCTGCTTGTCAGCCTGAGTTTCCTGATTGCCTCATTGCCTCCGTTTTTCTGTGTTCTTGAAGATTCGCTCCAGTGGTTCCATAGAACACTTCCCTTTCCCTGCCAGTTTGTGATTGTCCACATCAGCTTGCATCACGGCAGCTGCCTTGGATCCAACCATCACACCCCCATCCCTCCGAGTACACGTTAGCAGCCCAGCAGAGCATGACTGACTATACACCACGGCTCCAAGTCCCTGAGATTACCCCCTCAGAGGGCTGAGGGGTGAAAACTGAAGTCAGGACAAAGTTCATTGCTGTAAACACCCAATCTACTATCAAGGTATGGGGCCCCAACACCTGACATGTGTTTGAACAGCAGAGATAGCATGCCTTTTTATTTACAGTTATACCTTCTCCCATGTCTCAGAGATGGGGAGATAGCCCATGCTTCCCGGCACTGGCAACAGGCATGCTGGGAAGAGGAGGGTTTGACTCGTGATGGGAAGGAGGTGGAATTCAGCCAAGGCAGCCAGCATAGAATGAGGAGCAGACTGAAATCAACACATGACGTGGGCCACGCTGACAAAGACCAAGACACATATCTGGTTTGGGCTTGGACTGAGGTCAGGAAATCTGTGTTGAGATTATTAAAAAGAGACATCAATTTAGTTAGTGCAATTTAACCCTTCATTCTCTTTGATTAGTTGACCTCTCTTTTATTTTAGTCATGAGGATCACACCAATGGCTTTTCATATGTATAACAAGTCATCTATGACTGACTTAAATCCATGGCTGAATTCTTAGGACTGGGCAGAGCAGTCTAAGGTGATAGCCATGTTTTCACAAGAGCTCAGGAAATGAGCCTCACCCTGTGGAATTGAAAGCTGGTGGCTGAACTGAGAACTCTGCCACACTGATCCAAACCAGGGCAGCCACCTGCAGGAACAACTCAAAGCCTGTTTATGTCATGCTGAAGTTGTTAAATTGCAAGATGTTTCCAGGCATTCATGCAAAGAGTTAACACAGGAGGGCTGAGCACTCTCTTGCTGACAGATTACTTACAAGGTTGGCTGGCTCTTGACCTAAGTCTGGGAACTTGAGGTTGAAAAATGTAAGGGTAGTTCTGATGTTGAGGTCCTGTTTTCTAATTGGTTCTTGATCTGTCAGTAAAGAAAGCCATGGGCTAATTGCTGGACCAAAGGTACAGATGGGATTTCTGGGTCCCTGGAAGAAAGGAGGGATACAGGAAGGAGAGAGGAGAGTTTACCATGTATAGAGAGAACCAGGCAACCATGTGAAGTCTCAGGAGAAGTGGGCTGGTGTCGCTCCAATAGGCAGGTGGTCAGAGATGTCTAGCAGGGACTAGATTCAACTGAGTGGCTAAAGTTAGGGCAGGTGGGAGGAACTAAGAGTAATGATAAGGACATGTTTTCCAGGTGTGAGATATTAGTGCCCAGCAATTGTGTCAAGAAGGCAAATTGAAAATAAACAACTGTGTGTGTATATATTTTAATCTGTGGATTTAAGGAAAGCTGGGAGGGGGCTGGTAGCACACTCACTTCTCAGAGCTAAGACTGGTAGTGCAAAACTACATACAACAGAAAGATGCCATCTTCCCTCCCAGAAATGGGACTTTGCTCACTTTTATGGTCAATTGACCCATGATGTTTGAGCCCCAAGCCTGAACCCCAGGGGTTGCTCTTGTTGCCAATTTCCATCTTTCTTCAGGACAGCTCCTCTACCACCTCTTTATGCATTCTCTCAAAGGTCCAGAAAATACCTGCCCACTTTCCCCTACGGTCTTCAGCACCCTGTCATACATCACGTGTTTGCCACTTCCTCTGCTCTTGCTGTTCATCCCCAGAGGTTAGTGATGTGGTTTGCACGCCACTGCATTCCTATTGCATAGCAAGTAATCATGGTACAGTGGGTGCTTTAAGCAAGTAACAAAAACAACAGAAAAAAAATGATGAATAAATAAACAAAAAATATCAAGAAATGGAGTTTTCATTTACTCCCCTTTTCCCTTTGGCACCAACTAGAAGACTTTTTTTTTGAATTCAGGATTATTGAATACTGTTTTGGTGGCAGTTTTACAAGATCTTGGAGGGGGGAAGAATTAAGTGCACAATATGTTTATATTTTAATAATCACTAATTAAGTGCATGAGTAGTTCTCAGTCATCAGATATTACTTTGACCAGGAAGTAACTTCTCCAAGATACTTCCTCATGCATTTAATGATGGGAAGTTACTTTGGGACATTAGAACAGAGTGCCCGATTCACACGGGCAATTCCTTACGTACTCCTGTCTGGGGCAATTCTTTATGTACTCCTGTCTGGTTTCTCACAGAGAGCTGGTTTAAGGTGCTTTGTGAATCATCTCCCTTTATTTCCTCCTGGATTAGCAGAGTTAACTGTAAGTTTAGGGTTGTTTGTGTAAGAGCTGAGACCCAAGTAATTCTTAATACTTGCTTCAAAGTCTGGAATTAACTCTCGTGGCGTGGCCCTCTTGGATTTGTTATAAGTTTCTTTGGAGAAGATCATTCTCCTTTTGAACAAGGCTTCCTTCTCTTGATATTTTTGCCTCCACATCAGATGTGCAACAACCTTGGGTTTCGGATACTTTGGAGAAAAGGAATGTGATTAGCTTTGGATCCGAATAATATGTAGGAAGACAACTGGAGAAATGTGTTAACATGCTTCTGTGGCCACCTTATGCTGCTCTGAGCTGGTAAAGGACTGGCTGTCCAGGACTCACTAATGTCCTCTGGAGAGAGTCCTACGCTGCAGTTCACACTCATGTGCAGTGGCTGATACTCAAGGCACAGCCACTGGACTAAGCTACATAGACAATTTGCCTCCAGGTAGCTTCAGCGAAGGAACAATTCCCAAGCCTTCTCTAGAACAAAGGTAACAAAACTGGTTTCTGTCCAATAACACAGAATTTGTGATGCTTTTCTTGCCAGTAAAACCCCATCAAGCTACTATCTATCCCCTTCGGTCTCTTTCATTGTATCTTAACATAGAGAGGGGATAAGCTTTCCCCCTCTTGCCCATATATACTTAGGCTCAAATAAAAGTAGATCCTACCCTTTCAGTGGGATCTTTTTCCCTTTTCCCTTTTCCCCCAGAAATTTTTATGGAAGATCTTTCATTGTCTTCTTCTCTGTACACAATGGCTACTACACATTGCCAAGGTTGACTCCAGTGCTGTAAATCAATCTCTAAAACTTTACTTTCTAGAATTTCAGGTATGAACAGTTAACCATGGTCTAAAAATGATAGTTGGAAATTTTAGAAATAAATAACTCATACATTTTAAGTGGAATTGCCAGTCTGGGTGGCACAATAAAGTCTAGCCTAGGAACAAACTGCCTGGAACCTGGATCATCCCTCTACCCAGCGTGTCCACTTTGTATACCTTGCCAGGCAGGTACTTCTTCCTAGCCATCTTGGTTGTCATAGTAATTGTACTGCTATCACAGTGTTTCTGCTTAAGCAGCCATTATTTTAACTAGTGGCCAGGAGTGTAGGTACATTAATTGTTAGCATCAGAATCTGTCTACAGCCAGTCTCTGAATCCGGTAGTGACATCATCCCTAGGTGACTGTCTCTCACACACCCCTGCTCATACATTACCTGCGTTTCCTGCATCACCTGTGTACATCACCACCTGTGTTATGTATTTCACAGCCCAGATTAAAGTAACAGACCCCTACTATAACTCTCTTTTCTCTTTCTTGATGCATGTCCTCTTTCAATAAAGACCTCTCAAAGTGAGAAGAGTGCTGGCTTGGCATGATCTGTTCAGGAATATGATGCTTTTCAACTAACAGTAATGTTAGCAATTCAGATAAAGATAATGGTCATGTTAGAGATAAAGAGAGAGAGAGAGAGCGAGAGAGAGAGAGAGAAAGAGAGAGAGAGAGAAGCTATTGTTTATCTCTCACTGTATCTAAATATAGATTAGCCGGGCGTGGTGGCTCACGCCTTTAATCCCAGCACTCGGGAGGCAGAGGCAGGTGGATTTCTGAGTTCAAGGCCAGCCTGGTCTACAAAGCTAGTTCCAGGACAGCCAGGGCTATACAGAGAAACCTTGTCTCGAAAAATCAAAAAAAATATATTAGATTAAATATTCTCACATGTATGCATAGGAAATACATAGTGTAAGCAGAACTTGGTACTAACTAGGATTTCAGGCATCCACAGTAGTAGCTGGGCTATGTCCCCTGAAGAAAAGAGAAAGGACTACTGCATTTATTTTAAAGCCATCCCTTCTTTTATTCTCTAGGACACACAATGAAAATTCATAAGTTATGAATGGTTATCATGGTTATCTCTGCCCTACATCACAAGAGTCTGTCACCAGTGACCTTGGCCACAGAAGGAAGGGTTCTTAAACCTGAAGAATGATCAAAGTCTGCTATTACAATTGTTGGAGAAGCCACTGAATAGTTGAAAGGTCAGCTCTGTTGGTGATGAGTTGAGCATCCGTGAGTGAGTAGCTCTCAGACATTTGTCTGTGTTAGAAACTGTACTTTACCTCAACTGCCCATTTATAAACACTATAAATGTAACAACTTGTTTTGTTCTTAGAGAAGGCATTACAACGTGCAAGCATTTATTTTAACCTTTCTCCGACTTAACAAAAATAACATAAGTATATTTAAAAATTAACTTTAATTTTTCTATTTTATTGCATAGATACATTTTATTCTTTTTATTGTATGTGCATGTGGTATATGTGTATGTGTTTGTGTGCACATATGTGTATATATTTGTACATTGATATCACTGTGGGGTGTCGTCCTCAGTCACTTTCCAATTTAACTTTCAAGGCAGGTCTCTCATTGTCCAAACAGCTTTACTTGGAATGTTCATTTCGTTGAGTCACTGGTTTGGTTCAAGGTATCTGGCATGTGTGACACATCCAGATAGTGCATCCTCAGCAGGACTCCTCTCAGATATCCTGCTGTTGCCCTGATCAAGGAGATTCTGAATTTTTGGTTCTGCAGAAACAGCTCATGGGCAAGCTCACCAACTGGTCTGGCTGGCCATTGGACTTCAGGGATCTGTCTTGACCTCTGCCTCCCTTCCCCACCCTCCTGAGCTATGGTTTCATATGTATACATACATCTGTCCCTGACTTTTACTGGGTGCTGGAGATCTGAACTCAGGTCCTTATGCTTATTGGCAAGTACTTTACTGACCAAATCAGGTTTGGAGACATCTTTTATAATTTTTAAAATTTATTTTTTGTGAATTTCATATCATGACCACAATTCCACTCATTTTCCAATTCTTTCATATCTCCCCACCACCCTTTTAACCTACTCCCAAAAGAAAATAAAACAATTAAAAATAAATTAAAAAAAAAGAAAAAATTGTCTAATAAAAGCTATGGCTTGTCACACAGTATAGATCTCCACCAGGACTTCTCTCAGATATCCTGCTGTTGCCCTGAGTCATGAAGATTCTTAATTTTTTGATTCTGCAGAACCAGCTCATTGGCTAGCTCTCCCTCACTGCCACAGCAAGGGGTGAGGTCTGCTCTTTTCCTCCCTTGTCACTTGGACCAGTTTCTCCTAGCTGCTCAGGTAAGGGGCAGGGTCAGCTCAGCTCAGCCCATAGACATCAACATGGCCTCAGGTGGCAGCCCAGACCATGGAGGGATGTCCTCATGATCTTTGGTGGTAACATGGGCCACAGACAGTGACACAGATCCCTGCTTTGGTAGGGCCATGGACACAGACGTGGCCTTCTGCAGAAGTCCGGGCCCAGACACCACCATAGCCTGGGTGACAGTGCAGGTCTCTCACATCACGCTGTTCCTCACAGCCATTGTGTCTCTAGTTCTGCTTTTCTTCCTAGTACACAAACTGCTAATCTTTTCTTTCTTTCCCATCTTTCTGCTATATACTTGCTCATTACAGTACTTCAGGATGGGTCTGTGACCTCTGGCTGTCCTATGCCCAGGTCTGCTTATATACATTCCTTAATGAATCTTAAAAGTATCACACACTTTTGGGTAGAGAACTCAAACTAAAAAAAACTAAGGATGATTTTTCTGGGTTTTTTCCCCCCCAAGAGATAATTGTTAGCATCATCTGGATTAGATGCATTTCAGAAAAACAATAGCAGCAGCAACAGCAACAACAACAATAGCAGTAAGAGCAACAACAGCAACAGCAGCAGCAACAACAGGCAAAAACCAAAAAATGGCTTGATTTAGCTCAGATCCAGCTTTTATTGTATATGGTATAATAATACATATTAGTGGAAAAATTCCATTAATAAGATAATAAATTTCATTTATATCTCTGAAGGAACAGATTAAGAGTATGTATATTTAATCTAGAAATATCCTTTGTACTTGCTAAAGTATGCATTTCAGGATATTTAAAATATATTCATCTGGTCTGCATGAAGTTAATTTGCTTCAGCATTTCCTGAAAATGTTCATGAAGTCAGGTCTATGCACTTACAATAAAACAGATGGTTCACCTTTTGCCCTATTAAAGGGTTAAGAGACCTTGATACTCTACCTGATAATTTTCAGATAAGCATCATTACATAAGAATTGGGAGATTTCAGGCTGGGCGTAGTGGTGCACTCCTTAAATCCCAGCACTCGGGAGGCAGAGGCAGGCAGATTTCTGAATTCAAGGCCAGCCTGGTCTACAAAATGAGTTCTAGGACAGCCAGAGCTATACAGAGAAACCCTGTTTCAAAAAACCAAACCCCCCAAAAAAAGAATTGGGAGATTTCCCATTTTTGTGACATGCACTTACCTCTCAGCCTGAATATTAAACTCTCATTACAATGTTGCTCTTTTAGTACTTAAAAAAATTAAGTCTGGTTATTTCATTGGGCAGGTAATTGTATGAAAAGAAATATTTAGTTTTTAGCCAGAGGTTTTATATGCTACCAGCTTCTCTAGCCTTAAGGCTTTGATCTGCGTTCAAATGGAAAAATGAATTTATATTTTTGGCCAAAGCTGTAGAAAAGGAAATTTCCAGTCTGCTCTGCTGTGCCTACAACAGTGTTACAACTTACAGAAGAGAGAAACTAAAGCCAGGAAACACGCACATGTCATTTAGCTGTGGTCCTGGACACAGGAACAGACAAAGAGGCCTTCCCATGGTTCTACTCAGTACAGTATTTCCTATAGGCTTCCTGTGGTGGTTTGAGTGAGAATTGTCCCCAAAGGCTTATGTATGTGATTGCTTGATTCCCAGTAGAATTGCTTGAGAAGGATTAGGTGTGGCCTCCCTGGAGTAAGTATGGCCTTATTGGAGTAAGTGTATTTTGGAAGTGGACTTTGGGGTTTCAAATTTGCTTGCTGGCCCCAGTCTCTCTCTCTCTCTCTCTCTCTCTCTCTCTCTTTTTCTCTGCCTGCTGCCTGAAGATTATATTGTAAAGCTCTCAGCTACTACTCCAGCACCAGGCCTGTCTGCTTCCTGACATAATGATTATGGGCTACCTTTTAAAAACTGTAACAAGTCTTTATTTAAATAATTTATTTTTATAAGATTTACTCTGGCTGTGGGGTCCCTCCATAACAATTGAACAGTGACTAAGGCAGAAGTTGGTTCCAGGGTCTGAGGTACTGCTGTGAGCATCTTGATCATGCTCTTGTTTGGAGGAATGTGGAAATTGTTGAGACTTTGGACTAGAAAACCTGTTGAAATCTTTGACAGGGTGTAAGGGCCATCCTAGTAGGAGCCCTGCTCAAGAGGTTTCAGAGGGCAGACATAATAGCAAGTGGCCTGGAGGCCATTATTGTGATATTTTGGAGAAGAATGGGACTATTTTCTGCTCAGTTCCAAAAGAAAAAAAATCTGGCAAAGACTAAATTGAAGAGATTTGGAGTAACTCATTAGCAGAGGAGATTTCAAGAGAATGGAGTATTGACGGTGTCCCGTGGTTTTTAGCCATCACTCTCATGCCGAGCTATGATGAAAAGGAGCAAATGGGGCAAAGTGAAATGGGATAAAGGATGTAGTAACCTCAGGGCCAGACTCCAGCTGACTAAGCCTGAGACCTATGAAGGGAAGGGTCTAGAGGGATTTCAATGGCCTAAACCATGGAACGCTTAGAAAATATAACCCTAGGTGTGGCCAGGCTCCAGCCCCAGCGAGCATAAGAGATTGACATCATTACCTTTGCCTCCTTTCCCACTGCCCATCTTGCAGCCCATAGAGTATTCCTGCTTCACTAGAACTTTGATTTTATTTTATTGTCTGCTCTGAGGCATAGATCATGATATAACACATATATGTGCATAAAATGATTGCCAAGCCTATTGAACTGGTGCTAGAATACAGGTTGAGTATCACTAGTCAAAAAAAATCAAAAATCAAAAATACTTTTCGACATGATTATTCTTCTTTGGTAGCACACAGCACATTCCTTTACTCACTCCTCTGTCAGTAGAACCTTAGTGTTGTGAATTTTGGCTGGTGTGGTTTTGCAGCAAGGAGGATGCAGTAATGTCCCTCATGAGCTCTTTGCCTTCGTCTCCAGGGTGCAGCCAGGAGGGGATTGCTGACCACATGTGTCTCCTGGTTCCATTACTTTGTGGAACCTTCAAACTGTCTTCACTACACTAATTTACTTCCGCATTTCCTATTCTTGACTGTCCACACAAGTTTATTTTTCTTCACATCCTCGCTAAAGGTAATTGTTGGTATAAATTTTTTGCAACCTACTTTTAATAAGGGTTCAACCTCTCCTCCAGCCCACCTCCCAGCAGAAGTAGTAGAAGAGAAAAAGTTATTAGGATATGGGGGAAGTGGACTTGTTTGGCAATAGTTCTTTGGGGGCAAATTTGGTCTTCATTGCCAGCAGTTCAGTCCCATAGCAAGCAACAAATATGACTTGTCAGCTGCAGGCTGACACCAGGCACAAACCAGCAACCATAGCTCAATCCTGAAGAAACTGCCAGGCTAGCCAACCGGCCTGAGGTGGGGCCATAGAAGCTGCTAGGTGATACCAGAACATCAGTCCTTTGGCGAGTTATTTTCTGGTGCCACCGCTAGCGGAGTTCAACAATGCTATGTAAGGTGAACCAATATATGCCTGTCTTTAGTGAAGAACAGCAAGGTGCAGTAAACCAAGCCAAGGCTCTTGCTTATCTCCCACTGTCTGTAGGGTCGTATTTATACTCCTTCATCATGAGTTCTTTCATGTGTTTGCTATATCAAAACATCCTTTCACCGGTGTCTCATTTAGGAAAACATTCTTTCACATGTTCACTTTAGCTAGACATCCTTTCATCTATATGCCCCAGCAAAAGATCATTTGACATAACTGACTTTCTAAAGAAACTAAAAGTTTTCACTTCAGGTAATGCTATATTCTATTTTAGTAAATTTGTATATAAAACTAAATTTCATCATGTAGAATTACCTGCATGTAGCACATTATTCCTGATACTGTTAGTATCCGACTGTGGAGTATTTTTGGTTAGGGATACTCAAGTTTATGTTCTAGCCTCAGGTTAGTAGGGCTTAGGACAGAATTCCAATGGTTTTATACCAATGCATGTATTAGTTCTGCAGTCACGGAAGTCACTGTCTTTACTGCACATCATCCTGTGTGTCAAGAAGATAGAGTATACATTTTGTTGATTCACCCACTCAGGGGAGCTAGGAGAGGGAGCTAGGCCAAGGTGGGTAAGACCAGGGAAGGTCCAGGAGTCTTTAACCTTGTCCTGTGTGTGACTGAGTCTTACCATTGTAGAGTCCTCAGCTTCCCTAAAGTGATATGGTCACAGCTCTAGGTACCATGTGTCACAGGAGATGTTAGAAGATTCCTTTTTACTCTACAGACATTTGGGGTGGAATATAACTCAGTGCTAGGAAAGACAGTGGCATTGAAAAGAAGAGCGGAAGCAAGAGTATCCCTGAGCAGCAATGCATAGCTCTGTCTCTGGGGTTGGGGAAAGCCCTGGTGTGTGGCACCTGCTAGTTCCCTTCTGTGAGCATTTCTACCATTGGCAAATTGATTATGTTAACACAGTGCCCCTGGAATGAAACTTTACTGTCACAGACCCTCTCAAGCCCCTCGTCTGTGTGGCACGAGTTCTCTGGAGCAAGTGAGGCAAAGATTCGGTGAGTGACAAACAGACCCACATGAGAGAGTATGAATCTGAGTGTAATTTGTCAAATTGAGCATCAGACTTTTATACAGAAGAAAATAGGGGAGTTAGGTAACACATCCGCAAGGTACAATGAGATCACTGGATGCTTAATGACTCTTACACAAGGCAGAGGAAAGCAAACACAAAGACTGGGAGGAACTGGGTAATAAAACAGCTGAGACAAAGTCAGCTCTATCTAAGGTCAGCTATAGTTTTAGAAGCCAGGTGTGAGATCTTAACACTCCCAGGGCAAGGGCATTCACACCCAAGTCATGATTCTAATTAAGGAGTTCTGCTCTAGCTAACCTTCTCATGAATAATGCAATACTTTAAAACCACAGCCCAATCTACTTCCTAAACCATTGTAAATTCCTGTGTAAGGGAGTGACTTGGCTTATGTTCTAAGTGAATAGTGTGGAGGGACTTTCTACTAATAAGTAATGTAGTCTGCCATATGTAACTATAATATGAATTCTAAACTTACGTTGCTAAGCTTGCCCTGAGGTTTCTAACTCTATGTAGTAGATAGTAATGTCTGATTTATTTCACTATCTCTTTTAAAGGTAATTCTGAATGTCACTGAATAGGCAACATTCTTTCTGAATTCCAAGCCCACGGTTGGCTCATGGACCACCCAGGGCATTGATAAAGGCCAGGAAGCAAAGCTCGATCTTGCTTAGGTATTAACAAAACAATACTGAAAGGGAGAACACAAATCTGTTTACCAACTAAAGCAAGGACATTGGAGCATTCTTTATACAGGATGCCAAGACTCCAGGAGACTAAGTTTCCGTGAACCTTTTGCTTCGGGACTGCGCCTAGACTTTTCAGCCTGTCAGGTGGGTCGCTACTGGAGTGGATATAGCACTTTACAATGACACATGGCCTTGTGAACTGACCAAGAGCCTGCTCTTCCATGCCTAGATGAGGAAAGATGATGGAAGCTCCCCACAAGCTTAGAGGGTAGAGCTAATTGGGGCTCCTCTTAGGCCCCTGATTTAACTTTTATGGCTGTCTAAAGCTAAGACAGTTATCATGACTCCCTGGCCCTTAATTTCTATAACAGAACCATACCCAGGGAACAGTTGTAGAGACAAAAGCCCAGATTTCAAGTTCCATTGAGGCTGCTTGGTGATTGGTCCTTGACGATGTCAGTCAATCCCTTAGCCTCATTCCCACACTTGAGTGGTTGGAATTTAAAGTCATCCTCCTGTATCATTTTGGCTCTTTCTGTTATGAGAAAGAATCTGGATTTCTTTAACTTAGCTGTTTGTTTATAGGTTTCCCAGATTTTCATGTTTTTCTTTTCCTCAAAATTTCCAATATTCTTTTTTTTTTTTCTCTTAAGAAAACATTGGGAGCTGGAGAGAAGGCTCATCAGTTAAGATCACGGACTGCTCTTCAAGAGGTCCTGTGTTCAATTCCCAGCAACTACATGATGATTCACAACCATCTGTAATGGGGTCCAGTGCCCTCTTCTGGTGTGTCTGAAGACAGCGACAGTATACTCATACATATAAAATAAACAAACCTTTAAAAAAAAAGAAAAGAAAAAACTGATTAGTTTAATAGAACTTATTGTTTGTAAACCCACGTGGGCTTCAGGGAGCAAACACTTTCTCTGCTAAATACCTAAGAGACAGCAGTGTGCTCATTAGGCAATGAGTTTTATAAGCAATAAGCTTCATTTTAATCTTGAATTCTCATTCTACTCCATCAAAATAAACAGAAAGGAAGGAAAGAATGAAGAGGGGATAATTAGGGTTAAAGAAAGTATTGGGGAGAGGAAGTTCAGAGAAGAGGAAGGGAGGAAGAAAGCAGGGAAGGAAGGGGATGGGAGAGACATCTCTGCTGGACTGTTTTCTTAAGTTTGGGTGCTTTCTCTTCTTCTGAACACCCAAGATTCTGTCTGTGTTTTAACCTCTCCACATGGAAGACTAATCATAATTCCCGGGAGCACCATAATTTGCTTTGAGTACTGTTTGCAAACACAGACTGAAGGAAAGCATGTGACCCTGAATAATTGACTAAGCAATGGACACTGTCACTCGGGATCAGGACCCCTTTTGCACCTGCGGTTGGTGGAAGCATCTTTTGGACTCCCACTCTGTGTAGCCCATTGAGGTATAGATGAGGGAATAGTGGCTTGCATGGGGTGTAGACGTCACAAACTCAAAGGCTGGCTACCTCCTTGGCAGTGAGCTTCAAGTCAGCCACAAGACAAAGGAAGAGTATAGAGGAAATATAGGCATGACCTAGTGGCTAGCCTATGTGGCACACTGTGCTTCTAAGTAAGTATTCTCAGAAGTGGGGACACTGAATTTTGAAGTAGAATGAGTAGCTGGAAGCTGGCCAGCTGAGGATTCTACCTCTCCATGTTTCCTTCTGTGTACATAGAGACGCTGGTGGTATAAGATTTCATTGTATAGCCCAAGGTAATGTGCTAATCAGTCACAGTGGATGGGCTGCCACTGTATAAGTGCTTATTCACACAAATAAAGCAGACTCTGTTCCCTGAAACCGTCCCTGAAGTGGTTCATCTCCACACCCCTTACCAACCTACTGGCATTGAAGTCTTGGGGGTGGGGGTGGGGTAACTGCCCAGTATTGACAGCAGAAGAGCAAAAACCTAAGGGAAGACCTGAGAGTCTTCTGAGTTATAAACCAGCCAATTAAAAAAAGCTTCTAGATTAATAGCAATGAATTCAGGAACGAGCAGACTGTTTTTGCACGCTCACATAAAAGCCAGAGTTTGATGCTGGAGGTCTTCCCCAATTGCTCTCCATCTTATTTCTTGGGGCAGGACCCTGAATAAACATTGAATGAACTTAGAGCTGACTGATGATCTATAATGGCTGGCCAGCAAGCTCCTGAAGTCATCCTCCTGTCTCGTCCTCACGAGGATACCCCCTGCTTTTTACAAGGACTCTAGGGGCTGAACTCTGCTCCTCATACTTGCTTACCAAGTGTTTTACATTCTGAGCCACCTCCACAGGCCTACAGAAAGCCATTTGCTCTGTCAGGTGGAATTATGGCTAGTATCCAAAAATCAAACTCGATTATACTAAGTTGGTGACTGTGGAATTTTTCCTTGATAAAATAATAATCTTTAATATTTTGTTGGAAATTATTACTGAGATCTTTGATTTTTGTGTTTTTTAAATAACATTATTTTTCCCCTTCTTAGGAATAGACTGTGTATCCACTTCTAGAATGTCAACATCTCTGCTACTTCCTGCACTTATGCAAAAATTAAAAACAGGAGTAGAGTTTGCCTTTGCAAACCCTCCTGCACTGGGAAAGCTCTCCTTACACTGCTGTCTGGGGTTCTGGGCCTGCTGCCCCTGCCATCATGTTCATTCAAGCCTCTCAGGCCAGCGGGCTGCCCCTCCCCTCTGCGGATTTCTCTGCGTGCTGAACCACAGGCAGGTGATCCTTGCTTGCTGTCAGCCTCTCTCCTGACTGGTAAATGAGGCCATGCCTTGTCATTGAACACAGCCTTTGGTGAAGTGCAGAACTAAAAGAGATATGCAAGTGAAGCTAGCCAACATTGAGTTTTAATTGCTCTAGATGAAGTAAGTTCTTTTGGATCTTAAATTATCCAAAAACTCCCAGGTCCTCCTTTTGCCCCTTTAAGGCCCAGCGTAAAGCTTATTAGCTCAGAAGTGGTGCCTGACAAGATCCTGAGATAATTAGGACTTTGATATGGCATTGGCTGCTCATATTTAAGCCAAAGAAAAGATGGGATGGAAGGTTTTGAAGTCTTAGTAATTTAAAAAATACATTAAAATTTAAGTGGCCCATAATTGTAGATATTTATGGGGTACAGTATAACCCTCACATACACATATACAATTCAAAGTGATAAGATCCGGTAATTGGCATGTCCAGAACCTCAAACACTTGTCATTTCTTCATATAAAGAACATCCAAAATCTTCTCTGCTTTCTAATTTGAAATATATAATTAATTGTTTCAACTATAATTATCCTCTCCCATTACAAGGCATTAGCTGCTTTCCTCCCAGTCAGCCTCCTTGTACCCATTGGCCGTGGTTTTCTATATCTCTCCCATCCTTTAGTAGCTATTATTCTGAATTTGTATCAACCCTGTTAGTTTCCTGATACAGATCATGTGGGACCTGCCTTTCTGTGCCAGATTTACTTTTCTTAACATGACATCCTGTAAGCTGGTCTCTGTCGCTATAAGATGAAAAACTTCATTCTCTCTCATAAGAGTGTCACATCTTATTGTAGAGCAAATATTCTACATTTTATTTACCCATTCCTCTATTGATAGAAAGCTACTCTAGGGTAATATGATTGTTAATAATGCTTCAGTGGACATGGAGTGTAGATAGTGCCTCACCATGCTATTTCTTTTGAATAAATTCTCATAGTAAACCTCTTGGATCATAAATAGTTTGCAGTTCTTTGGTTTGAGGGACCCACCATACCATTGTCCACATAGCTGTGTGGATTATATTGCTACCACCTGTGTAGGAGGGTTCCCTTTCTCCACATCTTCATGTACTCACCAGAACATGGCAGGTGGGGGCAGGGGTATGGGGGAGTTGTCTTGGCAGTAGCCCCGGATGGTATCTCAATATGGCTTTAAGTACTATTTCCTCCATGAATACTGATGTTAAACAGTTTTCCAGGTATACCCTGGCCATTTGTATAACTTCTTTTGTGAAACGGTTAATGATATCAGTGGCCCATTTTGAAACCATGCTTTCTTTTATTCTTTTTGTTTTAGCTGTTATAATTGTTGAGATTTTATACCGTTTTGGGTATTAGTCCTTTTCATATGAATAATTCCAAATATTTATTATTATTATTTATTTATTATTATCTTGTAGGCTGCCTTTTTATGTTTTTGATTACTTCCTTTGCTGGGAAGAAACTTTTTAGTTTGTCTATTTTTGCTTTTATTGCCTGGGCTTTGGGGGAATTATGAGAAACGTTCCTGTACCCTTTCCCAATCTCCAGAAGTGTTCCTCCCATTTTAATTCTAGCAGTCTCTGGTTTTGAGATCTTATATTTAAATCTTTTATCTATTGTTAGTTGATTGTTGTATGATGAGATACAGAGATTTGGTTTCTTTCTTTTTGTTGTTGTTTGTGAAAAAAAAATCTGAACCATTGGATGTGAACAGCTCCAAGTAAACAATTAAGATCCTGTTGGTTCCTAGTCAAAGTCTATGCATTCCATTTTGGAAACACTCAGTAATGGTATATATGCACGAATTAGCTCACTCTATTGCCACAGACCCTCTGGATTCCTTATCTGCCTGGGTCGAGTTCTCTGAAGCAAGTGAGGCAAGGATTCAGTGAATGACAAACAGACACTACACTTAGGAGTATGAATCTGAATGTAATTTGTCAAATTGAGCATCAGACTTTTTATACAGAAGAAAGTAGGGGAGTTAGGTAACACATCCGCAAGGTACAATGAGATCACCGGATGCTTAATGACTCTTACACAAAACAGAGGAAAGCAAACACAAAGAATGGCAGGAACTGGGTAATAAAACAGCTGAGACAAAGTCAGCTCTATCTAAGGTCAGCTATAGTTTTAGAAGCCAGGTGTGAGGTCTTAACACTCCCAGGGCAAGGGCATTCACACCCAAGTCATGATTATAATTAAGGACTTCTACTCTAGCTAACTTTCTCATGAATAATGCAATACTTTAAAACCACAGCCCAATCTACTTCCTAAACCATTGTAAATTCCTGTGTAAGGGAGTGACTTAGCTTATGTTCTAAGTGAATAGTGTGGAGGGACTTTCTACTAATAAGTAATGTAGTCTGCCATATGTAACTATAATATGAATTCTAAACTTACGTTGCTAAGCTTGCCCTGAGGTTTCTAACTCTATGTAGTAGATAGTAATGTCTGATTTATTTCACTATCTTTCTTACAGTAGTAAAGGTAATTCTGAATGTCTCTGAATAGGCAACATTCTTTCTGAATTCCAAGCCCAGGGTTGGCATTGATAAAGGCCAGGAAGCAAAGCTCGATCTTGCTTAGGTATTAACAAAACAATATTGAAATGAAGCACACAGATCTCTTTACCAACTAAAGCAAGGACATTGGAGCATTCTTTATACAGAATGCCACGATTCCAGGAGACTAAGTTTCCATGAACTTTTGGCCTTGGGCCCGCGCCTAGACTTTTCAGCCTGTCAGGCGGGTCACTACTGGAGTGAATGTAGCACTCTATAGTTAATTCCTATTAACTATAGAGCTGTCAAGACTTAATCATCAGAGCTCCATGGTGTATGTGATAAATATTTACTAGGTTTAATAACAGTAACAAGATCTCTGTGTGGAGGGTGAATGTTTTCATTTTTTTTCCAGTTATAGTAAAGAAACAGATAAGTCGGACTTAACCATTCATTGTCTTAGTCAGGGTTTTTATTCTTATAGTTAAACACCATGACCAAAGGCAACTTTGAGAGGAAAGGGTTTATTTCAGCCTACAGCTCTCAGGTCATATCAGGGCAGTGTGGGCAGACACTCAGTGTGGGCAGGGACACTCAAGGAACCAAGCCTGGCTTGCTCCTCATGGCTGGTTCATTCTGCCAGGACCACTGGGTTGAAACTTCCCATACTAATAATTAAGAAAATGTCCTACTGGCTTGCTTATAGGACAATATTATAGACAATATTATGGATATTTTCCTGAATAAGATTTTTTCTGACTAGATGATACCTTGTATCAAGTGGATACAAAAAGATATCTTTTTGGTATGTTCTGTAGTTTGAAAACCATCATCATTTGAAGAGACAATAAAGGAATATACAAGTGAAAGTATAGAGAAAATCATAACAGGGGGGTCAACAACTACTTCATGCAACTGTCTTGAACTTTGTATTTTGTGTATGTTTTTATTTTGTGTGTGTGCTCTCCTGCAGGTTGCCCTTGTGTCCCCACCTGCATTGCTGTTGTCTATTCTTTCATGTGCATTGCAGCAAGAAACTCAGGTCTTCAGGTCAGGTGGCAAGAGACCCACTGAGTCACCTCACAAGCCCTACATTTTTTTCTACTTTCTATATTTTTGTAATGTTGTAACTTTTATTTATTTATTTATTTATTTGCCTTCATTTGTTTGTAATTTGTGCTGACTTATTTTTTCTTGTTTGGAAAAAATGTCTACTTTGCTTCCCAATTTTGTATATATAATTTTACTTTTCTTAAGAAGGCAAAAACTTAACTTAAAAAATAATTCTTTTAAAGGGATGCTTTCTTCATCTGTTTCACAGACTAACACATTACTTACTGTGAGGTTGTGAAGTGTGTGTGTGTGTGTGTGTGTGTGTGTGTGTGTGTGTGTGTGTGTGTGTTGGAGTTATGGTTTTTCTTGCAGAATTTGTTCAGCTTCTAGGAGCTGGTGATTATAACGTAGAAAGAACGGGCTGTCTCACAGGTTGTTTTCATGATCCAGTGAGGTCAAATGACATGTGGAAGGATGCTGTAAATGACCAGCTGTCTGTCAGCTGCCATCTTGCCATGCTTACTGTGACGACGATAGGCCCTCTGTTCCATTCTCTTCTCACTAGTAAGGCGTCCTTGGGCCTACTTATCTTTGCCAGCAACACTGGGAAATATATGAGACTTACAAAATCCCTGTAGACTCCCACTGGCTGGACACTCTTTTATCACAGAATTATAGCTGTCTCATTATGAATGTCAAATACCAATGTCAAATGCTGCCTCTGAAGAACTACAGGCCACTATGAAGACCATTCCTGGTGAACGTTTCCTTTCACTAACATATGTTTATTATTTTCACATTTATATTTGTATGAATCACTTATTTCATAGCCATGAATTATGTGGACCTTACTTTTTAGTTGATGGCATTTTGTATTTTAGTGGCATGCTATGAATAAGAAGTACAGCATGTAGCTACTTAATCATTTTGTTCTGTCATGTGTACTGTGAGGATGCATCAGGTCAAACAGTCAATGGAAGCACCAGCAGATGTGAAGAAGTTGTAAGGATCATACAATTTTGATAATATGAATTACAAATGTATGTTTATGTCATATTTTTAGTCTATGTTTTTTCTTATCCTTTTATATCTTACAGTTTAAATAGTGTTAAATAATCTTTGGGGGGAAAAGAAAGCAATCATAGCCACTCATGGTGGCAGTAGTGACCTGGGCAAGGCACATGGGTGACTTAGCTGTGAGCTGGTGAGGCATATCCCTCCAGGCTCTGCATTTTGATGCAGTTTCGGTGCTGAGCCTGTCTGGCTTGTATGACAGTGAATAGTTTCTTGGGTCAGAGAGTACTCCCAAGTTCCTGAAACCAATCGTTCACTGCCTCCTGGTGATGAAACCTGAATCCCTATATCAAACATGTTTTAAGTGAAGACATAGTGCACCTGAGGCAACCCTTGACCAGAAACCTCTATCCCAGAGACCTCTGACCAAGACCAAAATGACTAATGATACCATGTTGGGCAGAGTGACTGTCAGCATTTCTCACTTGGACCACATCCTGGAAGAATCCATTGAAGACCCACAGACTTAGACCATGGAACAGCTTTACCTGGAACAGCAACCACACCCCACTGGTGGTTGTGGAGAAACACTGCATTTACTGTGATACCTCTAATGACAGCTGTTGGACTAAAATCCCTTGGCAAGCTTGGGTCTCCTCTAGCTTATTTGATGTCTCCAGCGATGACCAGGAATTTGTTCTTGCCTGCTTCAGAAGCAATGTAACCAAGACATTGAAGGGCTTTGAGTACTTGGCCAAACTACATGGTGAGGCCCCTTCTAAAACCCTATAGAGACATCAATAATGACCATAGAGACAGCAAAGGATACTGCTGACAGCTACACATAAGGAGAAGGATCTGACCCATGAGGCCACCACCACATAACAGCAGCAGAAGATCACGGAGCCAGCAACCAGCGTGGTTCAGTCTTCCCTCCCTTCTCCACACTGTACTTGATTATTAAAAATCAATATCGAGCCCTCTCTGTGGTTTGTGTAGTGGGTTAGGGTGAGTGTCCTGTTCACTTTCTGCCGTACACCAAGCTCAATGTCCACTGAGCCAGCCTTCCTATTCTTTTATTGGGCAGAGGCACAGTGAATTTTCCAAGGTCACAAGAAGTGCATAGGTAAAGTGATAATACACCATAACCTGTATCCTCCGCTAGGATGGGGTTCCTAGGATGGATGTTCTCCAACTGCCATGACTAGTATTTAGCATATAATTGGCACTCAATAAACATTTGATTTTATTGACCCCCCCCCCAAAAAATATTCTTCCAAAATCATGATCTCTTTCTTTCTTACCCAGTAGGAGGGTTTTTTCCTCTTAGATTCGAAAAAATTTCTTCCTGTACACAGCTGTATCTCACATACAGTTAATCACGGAAATTGCCAGAGTTTATATTTTGGGGGTGCTGAGCATAGCTTGAGAGAACAGACAAAAACCACAGAAGTAGAAAATTAGGAAGAAAATGACAACCCATGCTAGTACTAAGAAGATGCCTGCTTCTGTCCCTGGTTCTCATGAACGTGGTGGCTGTGAGGATTCTTGGGGACATCCTCATGAGATGTATCACTGGAACAGTGATCCACTTTAAAGAAAAAATCTAGAACACCCAGGGCTTGGGGGAGGAACCCATGAGACCCAGAACAGGTGACCAATATCTAGAAAGTCTTACCTAATCTCACAAGCTTCTGGATCTTCCTCTATGAACCATGTGTGCAGTGTTCTGCAGGTCTGCACTGCTGTGCTCTGAGCCCTGGTTATGGAAGCAGAACTCACCCTCTTGGGAGCCAAGGCTCTCTTATTCCTTTCCTGATGAGTTCATGAGTGTTTATGACCAGTGAACCAGCCTGCTTCCTAGAAAACCGGAGCTGATGGCATCTGGACAATATCCTTAAGAGGTATGTGGTTTTCCACCAGGTCACTGTAATCAAACATGGTCCTGCTCTGTTCTCTGGCAGGAATGTTGTACTGAAAGGGGCTTCTAGAATGTTTACATAAGAGACTATGATAAACTGATATTCTCTGAAAACAAAGGTCTGTGCCTAAGTCATTTGTTGTCTAGGGCACTCTCATTCTGCCAAGCTTTCATGAGAAATCTGTTGTAGGCTATTTCTTGGTTGACTGATCATACATATCCCTTGGTTACAATCATACAGTTAAAAACAGTCCAATCCACGCATCTGTGACATGTACTGGCTTTTTTTTCATGCTGGACCTAACAGTGTCTGGAACCATTTTAGGGACCTGTATCTCAAATCTTGACCACTGAATATAGCTGAATTCATTACCAGTATTGAAGAAGAAGAAGAAGAAGAAGAAGAAGAAGAAGAAGAAGAAGAAGAAGAAGAAGAAGAAGAAGAAGAAGAAGAAGGAAGAAGAAGAAGGAAGAAGAAGAAGGAAGAAGAAGAAGAAGGAAGAAGGAAGAAGAAGAAGAAGAAGAAGAAGAAGAAGAAGAAGAAGAAGAAGAAGAAGAAGAAGAAAGAAGAACAAGAAGGAAGAAGAAGGAAGAAGAAGAAGAAGAAGAAGAAGAAGAAGAAGAAGAAGAAGAAGAAGAAGAAGAAGAAGAAGAAGAAGAAGAAGAAGAAGAAGAAGAAGATCCTCTCTCAGTGACACCAACGTTCTGGTGTGGCTTGTTAGAGCCTTCATGGGTTGGGATCCTCTGGATAAGGCCAGTGTAGGAAGAGACAGTAACGGGCCAGGCTGTTAAAAGGTCCTTGCTTTACTTTCAACCTTTTACATAAAGTTAGTTTAGGGGCCATTTCTCATATACTTAAATTTAGAAAAAGGAAAGAGAAGATTATGTGTGTCTGTGTCTGTGTGCCTGTGTACAGATAGATATCTGTATCTTGAGTCTACTGTGTAACTTTAGTTTTAAATGCCTCTTCATACAAGATTTTTTGGGTTTTTTTTGTTTTATTTATTTACTTATTATTATTTGTAATTTTTAAATTCTTCTCTCATTTATTACATCCCAACCACAGTTTCTCCCCCCTCCCCACCTTCCAGCTTCTCCCCACCCCATGCCTCCCCTCTTCCCTAGATACACCACTCCTCTCTTCCCCTCAGAGAAGAGCAGGCCTCCCAGGGCATCAAACAAACCCAGCACAACAACCCCCAATCCACAATAAGGACAGGCACGTATCATCACATCAAGGCTGGACAACCCACCAGGAGGAAAAAGGGCCCACAAATAGACCAAAGAGTTGAGTCAGGGACAGTCCCCACTTCCACTGTTAGGATTTCAGTTTTCTTTCCCACGTGACTTATATATTTAATGACTTCCTGTCTAGTTTATGCTAAATGTTTCAATCCCAATAGATGAATATCAGATCATACTTAATTCATTAAGATTGAACAGCAAACATTTTATTATATTTACAGATTCCAGGGTCAAGGTAATCAATAGATTACCACAGGGCCCCCTTTCTCAGCTCCACAATGCTGATGCTCAGATGAAAGAATAGACCAGAAAATAGTGGTGAGTTTCATGGATGAGCATCCCCCACTCACATGCATGGCCCCTGGGCTGGGATAACTTAAGTTTGGCTTCAGCTGGTGACTAAGTAGTTTGCTTGGTGTCTCATTGATATTACATATTTTGATATTTCACATCATAACATATTAGAGAGTGCTGCAAATGGATGGGGTTGGGGCGAGGCAAGCTATTCCTGATAGTCATAGAAGAAACAGTGACCTTCATCACATTCTATGGACTAAAGCAGCCATGGAATCACTGAGACTCAATTGAAAAGTATTTAAAAATGTTTCTGGTGTACAAGTGAGGGTTTAGAATGCACACATGCAAATGTTGTTCCTAGGAAGCTTATCTCAAGAGAAATCTTGATAGAAAGAAGTGAGTTGGGAGATCACTGGACATGTGAAAGGCCACTCTTGACAACTGAAAAGGCTTTGAGGCTAAATGCCTACAGAGCAAATATACTAATTTTTATGCTTGAGTCTTCTGATCCCAGACATCATTTTTGCTTTGAGGGACAAATGAAATTTGTCAACTCCATGGTTTAGCATGAAGATCCAATGAAATAATGTGAAGAGTTTGTGCATTTCTTCTCTGATGTACCAAGTCATCAAGGCAAGTTGGGGCAAGACAGAGACCAATATTCAGTAACTATGTAATGCTCAATCCTGATTGAGTTTAACAAGTCATGGTTTATATCTAGAGGGGATGCTATGACAATCTGAAAAGATTGTGACTGACAGGAATATGCTTCATTGTGATAGGTCAATCCTATCAGTGACCACAAATTACATTTCCCTATAGCACAAAGGCCAATGATATATGTGGTAAGTACTCCATATGTGGCCAGTATTATGCTAAGTACTTTCTACAGATTTATTACTAACAATTGTATTATATAATCTGATTCTTAAGATAGGGAAACTAAGGCTCATAGAGATTATGTTCTTGTTGAAGTTCTGGAACTTGTAAGAGAGAGACAGATGAGATTTGAATCCATCTTGTGTGCATTATATTGCCTAATGATCGAAAGCCTTGCCTATTCCATAGCTCTTTTAGGAGTTTTCTTACCATGACATCAAATTAAATTGTGATCCAATCTAATTAATTTAATTCAATAAGCATAAATCAGATAGCTCTTCACTCTAAGTGGACTAATATTTGGTGAAGGGTTAGTAGAAAGCAGACACTAGCATAAAACATGGACAAGATGAAAACCTCACCTTCAAGGAGATACCAGTTCACTAGCAGAGGAAAACATGGGTGATTGGCAAACTGAGTGATACAATCTAGATTCAAACACTATGTTGAAGCCAATAAGGTTAGAAAAAAATAAATTGAATGGAGATAAACAATAAAGCTATGAAGATGGTTCAGTAGGTTAGCATTCTGCTCTGGAAGAAGGAGACCTAAGTTCTAATCCCCAGTCTTCCCATAAAAAGCCAGTCAAGACTTCTTGTGCCTGTAACTCTCACATTGAGGCACACAATTTCTCTGAACACAGAGAAAGGAACCTCCCTTGAGGAAATGCCTCCAGGATACCCAGCTGCAAGGCATTTTCTCAATTAGTGATCAAGGGGGGAGGACCTATTGTGGATGGTGCCATCCCTGGGCTGGTAGTCTTGGGTTCTATAAGAAAGCAAGCTGAGCAAGCCAGGGGAAGCAAGCCAGTAAGTAACATCTCTCCATGGCTTCTGCATCAGCTCCTGTTTCTTGACCTGCTTGAGTTCCAGTCTTGACTTCCTTTGGTGATGAACAGCAATGTGGAAGTGTAAGCTGAATAAACCTCTCGACCTGCTTCTTGTTCATGACCTTTGTGCAGGAGTAGAAACCCTGAGTAAGACCGTGGGCTTTATGTGTTCTGATAGAGCCAAACCAAGGATGGCATAACTGGGACCTCAGTGTGCTTACTGTTAGCCAGTCTTGGAGGAGGTTTCTGTAGGTGAGCAGTTTCAAGCTGAGAACATCCCAGAGGAGAAGGCTGCAGTTGCTATTTTTACCTATGCTAGTCAGTCATTTGTAAACACACATACTTGGGACAGAGGAAAGCTTTGCCATTCTGAGTTTGCCCTGGAGATAGGCTTTACCAATTTCCCATGGGTCCGAGGCCTTGGTTTTGACATGGTTGTGCCCATGTCAAAAAACACACATTCCCTCAGGTTCATCTGCTCAGTACAGTACCTCAGGACTTTGCTCCTCACAACTCTTGTGTGCTTCAGTCCAACACTCACCACATAGATGTGCTGAGAAGGCTGATGTCAACTGTCAGTCACATATTGAAGCTACGACTCATCTATGAGTAGAGAGTGATGATTGATAATTCCCTGAAATTTTACGTTTTAAATAGCCGTTTAAAGATTAGACTATACAAGCTAGCATGAACTCCATTAATACAAAGCTCATCAATTCAACCTGAAATATTTCTGAAGTATTTTTGTACATTCTAATATTGTCTGGGATCGCAAAGTCATTCATGTTTACTGCATCTGAGTTATGGAAATACTGCACGGTGATGAGTTATGTTTCGTTTGTTCTCAGTTCAGTGTTCAGTGTGGCCTTGTTGATAGCTCAAATCAATCAAAGTGGGAATGTTTACCTGTTGTGAGCTAACACGTCTGCCTTGTCAGGCAACGGAAGGAAAAGGTCTGGGTGAAGATTTTATGTGACAGCATGCCTTTGAAGGTATTGGTTTCATTGTCCTTCATTAATCTTGCAATAGAGTTATCTTATTAAATATTTTAAATAAAATGAAAAGTTTGGCGGTTTTAGATTCTTTATAATTTTCAAAAAAAAAACCCCAACAGTCTAGTTGCTTTTCTGCAAATACAGCCCTGTGTTATGCAGAAAACATTTCATTTCTTATCTCCTGCCTTTGGATATTGTATCATATTTAGAGACAGTATTATTACTTGAATGATGCATTTCAACATTACCGTACTTCAGCACTCCGTGTGGCAAATGAGGACACTGTTTAAAACCCCATCCTATAATCCTCTGTGCCATTCCCCAACTAAGTCACCAACATCAACTAACTTAGCTTCACAGATGACTCATATTTATTTAATCATATTAAAATGGTGTTTATATTAGTAACAATCAATACATTATGCACATAAAATCATTTTCCTCTTGTAATAGAATTTCCTTTAGATTTAATAATTGATACTTTATATGATTTCTCAGTTTCATGAATCTCCATGCACTTATAAGACCCAGGTCAATAAATATCAGCCAGTGTCACTGTTGTTGATTCTCTCATTATTCTCCATATATCTGTCATGATATTGAACTGTTTCTGTTCATGGCATTTGTGTCAATAGTTCATGCAGGGTTCTGGCCTGGAGCGCTCCCTCTGTCTCAAATTCATTCCGGTTTCTCTCCCCAAAATGTGTAGCCTCTTTCTGTGGTCAGATCTGCTGTGTCAGGAAGCTTTCACCGCCTATCTTCAACCTTTGTCTTGCTCATTGCCAGCCCTTTCCTGAGGAGGAATGAGTGGGAGGTAGAGTTGGGGAAAAGATTTTGTTCTACCACTTTGGACTCTAGAATTGGAAGCTGAACTTACTTTCTCTGGAGATTTTGGGCACTTCTTTGTCTCCTAGTTGCTGTTTTGCTGGTGGGCTGTCTGCTGCATGGTACCTCTGCTGATTTTTGTCTTCTCTCTGGGCAGTAGTTTGGCTCTTGTCTTTATGGTATTTGAACAGTTAAAAGTAGTATCCCTTCCTCCCTCTTTCCCTCTCTCTATATCTGTATCTCTCTCTCTCTTTCTCTCTGTGTGCACACACAAATATGTACAAATACATGTCCTTGAGTCTGTTTTTAGTATTTGTGTGCATGTGATTTTACGGGTCTCCACTCTGCCTTTGTCTAGAAAGAGGGTTCATCCATGGGAAATGCTAATCCTTTTTCTTTCAGAGTAATGAGTTGCCTGTAGTTCTTTGTTTTGGGATGAGAAGACCCTGAGAAAAATCTTCTCCTCCCACATTAACATGTCATTGGTATTGTTATTCCCCTCCTCTAGATTATGCAGCCATTTCTAGGAGAGACTCTGTCTTAGTTAAGGTTTCACTTCCATGAACAGACACCATGACCAAGGCAACTCTTATAAAGGACAACATCTAATTGGCACTGGCTTACAGGTTCAGAGGTTCAGTCTACTATCATCAAGGCAGGAAGCAATGCAGGCATGGCACTGGAAGAGCTGAGAGTTCTGTATCTTGTTCAGAAGGTAAACAAGAGAAGACTGTCTCCTACAGGGCTAGAAGGAGGGTACCAAAGCATATCCTCATAGTGACATACTTCCTCGAACAAGGCCACATCTACTCCAACAAGGCCACACCTCCTAGTAGTGCCACTCCTTGGGCCAAGCATATTCAACACACCATAGGGTGTTTCAGAGAAGGCTTCCTGGGATTCTGGTTCTTATAATCTGTTTTTTGTTTGTTTGTTTGTTTTGTTTTGTTTTGTTGTTGTTCTTCCATGAACCATAGATGCTAGAACTGTAAAATAGATGCATTCATTGGGGCTGCTGGGGGAACTCCCTTTAATGAGCTCAATGAGTGAGTTTGATATCAAGACTCATTCGGGACTTAGTAGCATCTCCATCTCATTGATATCTCAATATTTCCATATTTCTTAGTGTCTTTTAAGATAATCAAGTTTGCAAATCAAACTGTTTAGAAAGGAGAGATATGTCATAAGTCTCATTTGGCTTTTAGTAGATCCAAAATTATATGTGCTATATGGCTTATTCTATTTTTTTTTTTTTTAAGAAAAGCTTATTGGCATTTGTCACTCAGCAGATACTAGGCAAGTTTTTCACTCAGTTACCACCATGGCTGATCAAGACATGTCCTTTGCTTATCTAGGTCTTAGTCCAACACCCACCCCTGAACCCTTCATGGTTATATGGGAGCATCCAACTCCTCCCAGCTTTTAGCAAAGTCCTCATTACCTTTCTTGCTCTTACTGACACTGGAGATGCTCGGGTTGTCCAAGGAGGTGTATCATCGAAGGCGGCAAGGAGCTAAGTGGTAATTACACTGTGTGTCAGTTCTCACAAGGGTCATCAATAGCCTAAGACAGGCCTGGAAAACAGTTTATTACAATGTAAGCAGCACCCCCTTCGTGGGATCACCCTTTGGTTCTAAAGTAGCCAGTCCTCACTCTGCTTTCTTTCTTTGACTTCTGCTCAACATAGTATGTGTCATCCACGTGAGGAAAATTGACGGGAGGATACTGACAAAGAGACAAAACATCATGTATTCAGCCAGTGTTTTAGAAGGTGGTAGGTGCTGTAAGTTAAGGGGAAACACCAGGGAAGGATATAAGGAATATCAGAAGTAGAGACTGAGAATATAGCTTTATAGCTTGCTAGGTCAGAACAGTCAAGGGGGTGACAATAAAACCCGAGTTATGAACAAACCCTCGTAGAAAGTTCTCAACCTGTGGGTCGCGACCCCCTTGGGAGGTGCTGAACAACCCTTTCACAGAGGCTGCATATCAAATATTCTGTGTATCAGACATTTATGCGATGATTGATAACAGTAGCAAAATTTTACAGTTATGAAGTAGTAATAAAAATAATTTCATGGCTGGAGAGGTCCCCACAACATGAGAAACCGTATTAAAGGGTCACCACCTTAGGAAGGCTGAGAACCGCTGATCTCAGAGGTCTCTGTAAGTTTCAAACCTGCAAATCCCAGGTAGGAATGAATTTTTCCATACTGCACTGTATCCCCAAAGTAGGGGAAGAACATTGCTCACCAAACCCTATGGAGTTTGCTGCTCATGGAGGCTGTTTATCTCCCTTTTGATATTTGTTTGTTTAAATACACAGTGATCACCTCTCAGCAACCTCATGTTTTTATCCTGCATCAAAGATGGTATCTAGAGGCTGGCTTTCAGAGGATAAGTTGAAGTCAGGCTTTCCAGAAGTTGAATCTGAAAGCAAGATACAAGGATCTGTTTCAGTTCAATAAAATACTCAGAGGAGATGATACTAAACCAGCAATAAATTATCATAACACAATAATTTAACTGTCACTTGCTTTATTCAGTTATATAGCAGTAGTTTTGTTTAGATATGAAGACACAACTCAATTTTCGTTTGCTAAAAACATGCAGAGTCGTACATTTTTATTATCTTTATCTGTGGAAACAGACTACTGGGGATGGCTCTCACGTCATATGACCTGTTAGCTAAACATTTGGACATGGCAATAAATCTTGATGAACTTTGTCCAGTGCTCTTATTAGTGAAAGATTAAGGCCTGAGAAAAAAGCAAATGATTTAATAAGTAACCCCTGCTCTCCAGAGGATTGGGACTTTCCATGGGGAACTACACTGAACCACAGTTCTTTTCTTTGATTTCTCTTAGCACTCTCAGGCCCCTGCCTGAACGGCTCCCAGATTCCTCATCTGACCTGCAGGTGCAAGATGCATGATAATTCCATCCTTCCTGACCTATGTCGGCCACAGGAAACAGCACAGAAGCAAGAGCACAAACTGTTGCTTTCACAGTGAAATTCCTTTATTATTTTATTTCTTAAAAATTATCAAGTGTTGGACTAGAGACACAGCTCAGCCATTAAGAGCACCTATTTGATTCTCAGCACACATATGTTGGCTCACAACCATATGTAACTGCAGCTCCAGGGGACCTGATGCCCTCGTCTGGTCTCTGAGGGAATCAAGCCATGCAGTTAGTATTATATTTGAAGCTTGCAATTGAATACACTTTATATATTTATATAATTTATATAGTTCTAAGCAAATAAATGGACTTCCTACTGATTTATTTTGTGTGGTGTGTATTACATGCTTGTTCCTGTGTGTGCACTTGTGTATGTGTGTATGTGTATATGAAGGTCAGAGGTTCATGACCAGTATCTTTTTCAGTTACTCTCTAGTGTGTTTTTTGAGACAGGACTTCTCACTGAACTTTGAACTCAGTGGGTGAGCCAGCAAACTCCACCCCTGTCTTTCTGACATCTAGATTATAGAGAGACTTTTCTGTTGCAAGTACTTAACCAGTTAATCAGTCTTTCCAGCCCCACACAATGGGATTTAACTACTGAAGCAAATTATTTTATTTTCTCTAGTGATACTTATCTTTCTTTCTTTCTTTCTTTCTTTCTTTCTTTCTTTCTTTCTTTCTTTCTTTTTTTTTTGAGTGGCCCGTAACTTTGAAATTTCTCGTAGGGGTGTGTGTGTGTGTGTGTGTGTGTGTGTGTGTGTGTGTGTGTGTGTGTGAGAGAGAGAGAGAGAGAGAGAGAGAGAGAGAGAGAGAGAGAGAGATTATAATATAGATACAATTTTTTGCCCTTCTCTTTCCTCCCTTCAAACACTCCTATATATGCCTACCTACTCTCCTTCAAATTCATGGCCTTTTATTGTACTGATTAGTATTTTATTATATATATATATATATATATATATATATATATATATATATATATATATATTCCTAAATATAACCTGCTTCCTGTATAATGTTACTTTTATGCATGTTTCAGGGCCAACTCTTTGGCACTGGACAAGAAATTGGTGTGTCCTTCCCTGGGGAAGATCATCTCTTCTGCCCCCAGCTCAGTTGCCTGTAGTTCTTTGAGGACGGCTTAGGCATCATGGGCTTTTCCCTCTCTGGTTTGGCACATCCATTGCTGTCATATCCTTGCTCAGCTCATATTTGGCTCTCCTAGTAACACAGAAGCTGCTGGTAGCTCTAAAATGAGCCTGGGAAACTAACTGAATAAGAAGCATCTTGCTATAAGAGAGGAAGTTCTAGGGTGGAATCCAGAAGGCTTGAGTTTGAGTTCATGTTGAGACTAATGTCTTGTGTAGTGTTTTTGAACTTCGACTTTTCATTGGAAAAATGTGAGTCAAGCGTGAATCCCTAGACTGTTGGGGAATTAAATAAAATGGCACGGAACTCTGCTGGTAAAGCATCTGCTACAGAGAGCATGCTAACTGATGCTAGTTCATACAGCAGGGTTTGGAGCCAAGAGTTGGTACACATTCTTCAGTCAGTGAAGCTTTTTATGTTTGTAGGAGGGGTAATTTATCATCGGGGGTTTTTGTTGGCATTTTATGCTTTTGGATATTGTACTTTCTGTGTATCCCAACAAAACAGAGAAGCATCTGTAGCAACACATTATAGGATAAACATCAACACATCTGAAAATGCTCTTCATGAAGGAAAGATGAGCTTACGATAGCCCCCAAGACTGGCTTCTTTATTGCCTCTCTTCCAAGAGAAAGGGAAGTGTAGAGGGTGTGTGTGGGTAGGTGATGGCAAAAGCTGTGTATATGGCACTTAGAGCATTTCTTAGGACTGTGATATTAAAGATTTCTAAGTATGGGCAGAGTCAAGGAAATAAGACAGTGTTGTTGCTGCAGGCATGACTGTTCTGAGTCTGAGAGACTTAGCATCATGGGGCCTTTCCTGGACCACATGGAATTAGCTATCCTTGCATCTCACTAGTGCTGGGCTGCCAGCATGATCGTGACAGTAGATCTGAAATGTATCTCTGTCTTCTCTCAAAAAAAGGTGGGCTCTGGAGCCCTTGCTAAGACTTCTAGGAAGCCAAGGATGGGTGTACTTTTTTGCTTCTCAGAATGCTCACACCATTCTTGTTCCCAAGGCAGAACACAATCTTGCTTGAAGGATGGGAAAAAGAATACTCTCCTAGGCCAGAAAGCCATGGTGTGGTGAGGGCCAGCCACCCACAGCTTGTGTCTTTTCATGCAGCTGGTCACTGACCTGGACATACTCGTGTCAGGTAAAGAATTTTCTATGTCAGGACAGCTTCCAGGTCGCTCGTATCTGCTTAGCACAATCTTAAGAGTACACTCATGACATCTCATTCCTGTGTCTTATGTACTGATTTTTATAGAGCTTTTTACAATGAGCTGTTCCTGGTTAATTTAAAAAGATGTTTTCAAAATTGAAGGCATGAATGCTAAGTGACGTGAAGTGGAAAATGAGTTACTGTAATGCTAAGCAGAAGTGTCTTTATGACGTTCTCTGTAGCCTATTAGAAAGAGTACTATTCACTCAAACTTGTTTTTAAAATTGCTCCTTGGGAGAAATGTTTGTTATAGTAATGCCTTTTCCCTTTAATTTGCCCAGGACATTAGAATACAAGCTTATAAAGTTAGTTAGAGAACCACTTTGCCCAAAGGTATTCTTAATTACAAAGGAAGATGGTGCTACCCGATAAAGTAACTTCTGAGCGATTCATTCAAAATATACATAGGTTAAAGCACTGGGAGGGGTGTGAGAAAGAAAGGAACAAGACCAACATAAACCAAGGTCCGGCCTTCCATTCGACAGGCTTCAAACTCATGGGGAGGGCAATGCCTACATCAGATGCAACCCAAGCACAAAGCAAGGGAGGTCTGGAAGATGCTGTGCCTGCAGAATTGTGTAGGGGCAGGTCCTAGGAACAGAAGTCTAGCCAGTTGGGTCAGTCTCTTTCTGTAAATAAAGCTAGTATATATCCTTAGAGACCTCTGGGAATTTCTTAATGAGCAGAAGAAGGGACTAAGGCAGGTTTGAGTTTTATAGACCTGAAGTTGGCAAAGCCAGCGAAAAGAGCGTGAGCTTCCAGCATGCCTTGGTTGGAGTTCTACTCCAGCTTGCTTTGTGCTTCTTGAGGGAGCCCAACATAAGCCTCCCTATGCCTCTGTGGGATGTTTGTCCTTAAACTCTCTAACCAAGTCTGTATCAACAGTGAACTGAATGGGACAGTGATTTTGTCTCTCTGTAAATAATACTAACCGGGGGACAAGAGTCATTCTGAGTACCACAATGGAAAGCAAGACCAAGGGGTGTGGGGAGAAATCACAGGGAAGATTCTCCCTTTTCTCTATCAGCTTGAAAATGTACAGAATTTACACAGCAATAAGAAGAGTGTGAGGCAAAGTCAAGAACTGAGAGGCCTTGAAAGACACTCACATTATTCTCACAGGCAAATGAAAACTTCCCCGACTCATGTCTTATTGAGAGAAGTTTCCTCAGATGGGATCTGAAAGATTGGCTTCATCATTTTGTCTTTAGCATCAAAGAAGAACCTTTAGTAGATGAACCTCAGAGGTTAGTAGGAGTAGGCCTGTAATCTCAGCTACTCTGGAGGCAGAGACAGGAGAGTTGCAAGTCCAAAGCCAGCCTAGGGTAGCTTGTCTCAAAACAATATATATAAACAACACACACTCAGTGCTCAGAAACCGTAAAGAAAGTAGAAAGTAGCTGCCATCTGAGCCAGGTGGCGCCTCTGCGATGCTCATCCTGATGAGGTTCACTGCTGGCTCTGACTTTTCTGTTCCCCAAGTTCTCAGGCTTCTCCAAGTTCTCAGACATGGCCTAATGCCCCCCCCCACCCCCAACAGCCAAGCTATTCTGTCAAATGCTTTCAATTGCTTTTTATTCATATGCTGTCTACGTAAAAAGCTGAGGGAGTTTGGGAGTTTGCTAGGTCTTTATGGAGATGGTTTCTGTTGAAAGAAGTGGGTAATAATTCTTTCCTTACAAATGGTATGTTTTTTTTTTCATGGACTCAGAAAGAATGGTCACAGATGTTTATTTATTGTTTTTTCCTGTAAGGGACAAAGCATCATTGCGGAACAACAAAATCAGCCCACAATGGTCACAGTCCTTAGGTGTGGTGGAAATGAAGAGTAAGGAAGGTGGGATCCCAGCATGCTTTGTTACTGTTTTGTGTTCAAAGACATTTTAAAGTTTTCCCTCTTTTAGACATGGCCTTAAGATATGCCTAGCCTTACAGAGACTTGTTGTACCAGGGAAGGGGGACACACAGAGGAAAGGAAAAGGGGAGGAGGGGGGGTGAATGATTGTGGGAGGGAGTGACCAGGAAGTAGGGTGTAAAGTGAATATATATATGTATATGTATATATATATATATATATATATATATATATATATATATATATATATATATATATGTGTGTGTGTGTGTATATATATATATATATATATATATATACACACATATATATATATATAAAATTTGTAAAATAAATAAATAAGCAAGTTAACAACAAAAAAAGAAGCCCTCTCGATTTACTTCTGTGCTGTATTTAGTACAAAGTGCTGGGAGGAAAATGGAGAGCTTTGTTGTATTTAAGTAAAGGGGGAAAACCCTCAAATAGAGGGAAGTGAAATGGAATTTAGTATTCTATTTGCTTGGATAAAAGGCCTTAGCCTCTGGTTGACCACTGGGATGGAGTCAGTATGTCCCAAATTGCTTTCAAATTGGTCATCTTTGGTGAAGCCCGTGGTATCCTCCCACTTCATTTTTCCATGTTAACTAATTTCTTTATGTTACAGCCAAAGATACAAAGGACTATAAAGCTCTTTCTAGCAATTGATATTCAACCGACAAATTAAAAGGGCTGTGCTTTATCCACATTAAACTGGTGACACTACAAACTCTTACCTACTTTCTAATACCAAGTCATCCATTGTGCATGTATAGACTCTTGTTGACTCTTGTTGATTGGATTATTTCCTTGTATGTAAGAAAATGAGTACAGGTATACCCAGGGGACATTGTGGACACAGTGCTAGACCATTCCAATAAAGCAAATGTCACAATGAAAGAAACTATATAATTGGCTGGTTTTCTAGCACATGCAAAAGGTTATATTTATGCTATGTTGTAGTCTGCTGAGTGTGAAATAACATCATTTCTAAAACACACACACACACACACACACACACAGAGAGAGAGAGAGAGAGAGAGAGACACGTGTATATATGTCTGTCTTAATTTCAATATATTTTATTATATATTAAGTATATCAGTATACTTTATTTCAATGTATTTTAATGAATGCTAGTAATCACCTGAATCATTAGCACATTATAATATGTTTGCTAGTGGAATATTCTGTCTTAGTCTAGATGGCTGCAGACTGTTCTCGGTGGTGGTTGGTGATGGTTGGGTTAGCTGTGATGATTCCTTGAGATAAAAGTGAAGTTCACCCCATCAGTTGACTCCATAAGATTCCTCTGTGGCATGCCATGTTGGTGGGCAGATTTTGCTGTCAGTGCAATTTTGTTGACAACTGAAGCGAGTTATCTCAAGCCCAATACTGCCTAATTAAATAAGCTTATGCAACATTCTAAATTCCTCTGCCATCATTTTAAGACCCACAGCATCAACACTGGGAATACATTTCACCTCAAGAATGACTCTCCCTGTCCATCCAGAAGAAGCCGTTCCTCAGCTATCGCAGTCTTTCTGGCAAGATTGCAGCAATTCAGCTGCATCCGCAGACTCCGCTTCTAATTCTAGTCCTCCTGCTTCTACCACAGCTGCGCTTGCTTCCTCCCCTCAAGCCTAGAGGACTGGAACCAACTTGTTCTGCTACCTGTTAAGGTTGCTGCTTTGCTCTGCTTCCGTGGATCGTGAATGGTCGTACTGGCTTCTAGATAGGACTCCTTTCCAGGAGGCTAAGAATCATTCTTCCTTCCTGTAGTGCTATCTTATCTCTAGGATGTTAAACTGTCTGCATGTGACAAATCCTTCCCCAAACTTCAGGCTGCATGAGGGAAGTCACCTTATCAAGTACAAAGAAAATATTAATCTCTGTGCATCTTTATCAGAGCCCTGGATGACAAGGTACACTGTCCACGACTTAGGATGTTTTAAAGGGTTTTCTTGGTTCCTGAGAAGCCGGTCTCCATATATGTCTCAAGAGAATCATTGAACGGTGTAAGCATGCATGTTGGCAGCCAGACTTGGTTATTCCACTTACAGAATGCAAGCAGAGTAAAAGTATCACTCTCAGGATGCCTGTGAGTCTCAGCAGCCATGTTGACTGAGCAACCGCTACCACTTAAATCTGCTGGCTCTATTATCCCCTGACAAGAAAGCCTAGCCTTGACTTCTCTCTAGCTCCCAAAGTCTAGATGGCATTTTCCCTAATTAAGGGCTGTTCATCTTCACTGAAAATCTGTTGTGTGTTCCCCGCTCCATCTGTGAACTTGGCCAGGTCATCTTGCTGCAGCTGCTGTGTCGGCTTGTGCCCTTTTGCCTTCCAAGAAAAATTATGTCATGCCCTCAGCCCCAAGAACCAGGGCACTGCAGCGTTGAGCTTGTCTTCCACAGTTTCCTTCCTTTCTGCCTTTGTAGATGTGAAGAGAGTTTGGAGCTTGCTCTAGGTTCATCTGTGGCTTAAGGCTATGCCTTGCCTGGTTTGGTATTCCATCAAGGCCTCTATCATTTTCTCCTTGTCAGCAAACATGGTAAGTCAGCGTTTCTAGCCTCCATGAGTTCTCTGAAGTAGCACATGGAATTTCTTTCCTGAACTTATCCTTTGTGCTCACCAATTGGCTACCAGACCCACCAGGCCTTGTTTGCATCCTATCTTGGTATTTTGAAGAGTTATTTTTGTGTGTTATGAGTGTGTTGGCCCATGTATGTGGGTGCAGACATGGTTATACCCATGTGGAAGTGACAGTCTTTGCTGTCATTGCTCATACATTGTCCACCTTTTATTTTGAGACAACGTCTCTCACTGGCCTAGAATTTACCAGGAAGGCTAATCTGTCAGGCTAGAAAGATGAGCAGTATGCCTGTCTCTGCCTCCTCAGTGCTGGAGTTACCAGCTTGTGTCAGCACACCCACTTTTCATGTGGGCTCAGGATTGAACTCTGGTCCTTGTACTTGCAAGGCAGCATTGGAAGATGCTGTCACATGTCACATGCTGTAACATCTGAGCCAATCTCCCAAGCCTGTCTTGACTTCTGGCATGCATACTTCATTAACCTTAGCCATTTGGGATATCTAATTGAAAGTGGGAGCTGTGTGATTTTTGTTTCACTTGAAAATTGAGAGTCGATGGCATGAATTAGTTTGGTTCTGATATTGTTGTGTTTTAGGGAATGTAGAGGTCCAAAGAGGGTCAGAAGTGAGGAAACAGCCATAACTGGCAGTTATCAAGTAAATTCACCATTTTGTATGAGAATGGCTCATGACAGTCACCAAAGAATTGCCATAGTAACATGAAAAAAAAGTTACTGAAAAGAAATAATTAGTCAGACAGCATTGAGAAGATGAAAGGGTATGATAATAGTGAAGAAATCTGAAGTGTGGCATGAGCTGCCAAAACACGATGCAAAGATAACATCTGCTGAGAGTCGGTTCATGCAGGAGGATTGCCCAAGTCCCTGAAATGTATGTGAAGCACAATAAACCCATTAAGGGAGATGTGCACACAGTATGACACCCTGTGCATAGTAGGGATGGAGTAAATATGACTTGATTGAGGTACTGTGTGATTTCTTGGGATCATCTTGTAAGATGGCCAGAATCAGATTCCAGTTCTCCAGATTTCACATGACGTAACCTGTGCCGAAACATGTCATTCGCAGCACACATCTGTTACTTAGTCTGTTTCTATCTTTCCTATTCTGGAATGACTCTATCAGCTCTTCCCCTCCTAAGCTATTTTGACTGCTATGACTCTTATGAAAAAGAACACACTATTTTCTTCTAGAAAATGTCTATTGTACTCTCACACTGTTATATAAAAATGAATCTGACATCAGGCCTCAGCCAGGATCAGTGTTGTCATGGATGTATTTATGCTATCTTTGCAAAATCTCATGTTACCTATAAATGTATAAGATTCTTAACTC
Source organism: Mus minutoides (assembly GCA_902729485.2). Taxonomy (NCBI): domain Eukaryota; kingdom Metazoa; phylum Chordata; class Mammalia; order Rodentia; family Muridae; genus Mus; species Mus minutoides. The sequence continues at coordinate 676,126 of LR749749.1, read as the reverse complement.
CTTCAGAGGGCTTATGGAGGAGTCAGACTGGGTAGCACTTTTAGCTACACCAAGCAAATGGGGACAGAAGTCACAGCTGATGGAACGATGGGGCATAGGCTTTCTACTAATCTAGGGATCTCATACTCAGGTTGAGTTCCTGAAGAATACAAACGACCTGACCAAATGTCCCCTGTACCAGCCTACCTTTTATTACATTCTTCTTTATTTATAGACTATATTAAGGATCTCCAATTCTGAGAAATTAACCAGAAAATGACTTCAAGAAGACACAAAAGGGTGTCTCCCTTCATTACTAAGCACTTTCTTTCCTGATTTTCCTGATTTTTCCGTTTCTTCCCCCCACAGAGAACCTGTCCCAGTCTAGTCAGGCCTCCATAACCAAATACCCCAGGCTGGGTCATTTACCCAAGAGAAATGCTTCACTCAAACTTTTGGAGATTAGGGATTCCATGATGAAGGTGCGGGTGAGTTTGGTCACTGCTCTGGTCCCCTTTCAAGGCGTGCAGATGACTCTGACTTCTTAATGTGTCACCACATAGCTTCTGTTCTTACTTCTTCAGATGAAGTATACCAAGCTTATAAGCTCTGTGTCCATACCATGGGTCCAGAAGTTACTCTATGGCTTCATTTACTCTGAAATCTTTTAACAAAGATTCCCTCTCCAAACCCAGCCACAGTTGGGTTTCTTTATGATGTGACTGGGAGGGCCAGCGGGGGAGGGTAAACTCCCTAGCTGTCTATTTTGTGATTTGTCTTATGACTAAGATCTATTTGTTGAATTATTGAATATAAATTTTATTTATCTGTAGACTGAAGCTCTTACTAGTAATTATTTAGCAGTGGTAGGTCTATTTCTGGAATAGGTTAGCACTTTGTTGTTATTCCTATTTTAAGATGAAATGAACAATAACTTTAATGGTGAAAACAGATGTTTAAAGCCAGCTTTGGGAGAAGGACAGCTACTGCTTAGCATATCAGCAGGAAGTCTCTTGTTAACAATTTATAAAGTTCTTAGCTGATGAAACAAATCCATTCTACCACTAATGTGAGCTATTCAATAGAGATTTTCAGTATTTTGTATTCTAATTTATTTTTTTGAACACACATTATACAATGGTGTTCCAAGCTAACTTACAATATCTGTTATTAGAGGGAAGCTAAGAACATAGGGCCAGTAGATTCAGGACTAGAATTTGGATTGAGGCCTTCTCAAATGAATGACTCTTCTTCCTTCTCCATTCTGAGGTTGGATGGTTTCCAAAATACACCGCCATGTTTACCTCACTACAAACCATTGCTAAACAGGTGAGGCCAGAGACATTGATCGACAGAAGTGTTTGAAAGCCGTGGAGATATTTGCTTGTAAGAGACCGAGATGTAGCTCTCTGAGACCCTACACACCATGTATGCATGTCTCCATTAAATTATTATTTTCAGATTTATTCTTTTGGATTTTGTAGCCATAAAAATATACGCACCTTTTAAGATGAGGAAATTTTCCTGCAGGAGTACATTAAGCTTTCCTGACCAGCCCCACTCTTCCATCTCAACGTTTTTTTCTGACATCCCTCTCTTGATTGATGAAGCCTTGATCCCATCTTTTCTTAGTCTCTGAAGAACCTCCTCCGGTTGGCCAGGCACTGTGGTTAAGGAATGTAAGAAAGCCATGTTTGCATAGGCATATATCTGCAGCAAGAATTGTTACCATTTGTTTTTGAAGGTAAATATACTTACATATACTTTAAAAAATGTGCGACAGCTGAACTGTTTCTAAAGTGGGGAAGCTGTATTAGAAAACACATGTACATGGGAGGCACTTTATATTTGGTTTGATAAGCAGCAGGAGACCTTGGGAGACTGAATGTGTGCTATGTTAAGAGTATTACCACAGGTCTGTGCCTGTATGGTCAAATTTGAACAAGAGAAGTGACTAGATTTTCATTTTCTTTTTTTTAATTGGATGTTTTCTTTATTTACATTTTAAATGTCATCCCCTTGCTCACTTTCGCCCCCTCCTGGAAACCCCCTATCCCATCCTCCCTCCCCCTGCTTCTATGAGGGTGTTCCTCCACCCACCCATCCACCCACTCCTTCCTCCCCACCCTTGCCCTCGATTCCTCTATGCAGAAGCATCTATTGAGCCTTCATAGGACCAAGGACCTCTCCTCCCATTGATGCCTGACAAGGCCATCCTCTGCTACATATGCATCTGGAGCCATGTGTACTCCTTGGTTGATGGTTTAGTCCCTGGAAGCTCGGGGGTTTCTGGTTGATTGATATTGTTGTCCTTCCTATGGGGTTACAAATACCTTCAAGTCCTTCAGTCCTTTCTCTAGCTCCTCTATTGGGCACCTCAGGCTCATGACTGGATTTTCTTATGTAGAATGGTAAACTCAAAGCATCAGGTTATTGAATTGAATTAAGATGTAAATGTTCACTAATACAAAGATACATACACACACACACAATAACCATCATATAGGTTGACATGTAAGTGTGTATAAACTAGTATTTTGAAATAAGGACACTAAAACTCTGTGAGAGCAATAAAATAAGCAAGGCTGGAGAGGTGAGCATGGGACATTTCAACAGCACTGGTCACCAAGGCTGTGACTAGAGTGAGGGTGGGACAAGGAAGACTCCAGGAAAGACAAGGGACCCGGAAGTCCACATACAACAGGCACAACCTCCCTGCAGGGCAAACGAAGCCCAGTGTGCCCTGCTTCCTGAACGGCTGATTTCAAGGGTAGCTGATGGACTCAGGTTAAGACAGCCCTTTGGGTGCCCCACCTTGAGCTCTGGAACCAGGATGAAAGGGTTGGATTGCTGTTCCACCTTCTTACTGGGGGTGGGATGTAGGAAAATTACTTCTGCGTGGCCTGGTTTTCCTTGTGGAACTAAGTGGGACTTAGTTTCATTTCTGAGGCCGCGATAAAAGCAAGGGTCTGTTTTATCTCACAGCCACAGTCATATACCAACACCAAGAGAGTTAAAGGTACCGGAGCCTGAATCATGCAATCATAAAACATCCCCAGTCAATAGCAAAGAGCGAGCATGTCATACACAGCTCACTGGACTCTAGGCCCAGGGAATGGTACCACTTTTAGGCTGGACCTTCCTTCATCAAGACTATGTCACACCACCATGTACACAGGTCAAGCTAACACAGACAATTCCTCATGGAAACTCTTCCTCAGGTGACCTTAGATATGTCAAATTTAGAGTTAAACTCACCATCCAAGGTGGTCAGTGGCGAGCGCACGGTCAGTTGTGAGGTTCTAGTGAAAAGCTCTGCTCTGGTTTGTGTAGGCAGCTTTGACCTGGGCACAGGGGGGTTCACAGCCAGGATGAGGATGGGTGAGAACAGGAGGTACTCTTCTGCACTCTTTACAACAGCTCTGTATTTCCTGGCTTTTAAGATCCAAGAAGCAGACAGAGAAACACTATGTGGATTAAACACCAAGCTGGAAAGTTCAAAAGTAATAACTCTCCAGGCATGTGAACAGGCTCAGCAGACCCCACTGTGCAGGGCATTTCATTGAGGCTTGTTTTAAGGAGTTAAAAATTTAATCGCTCTCCAAATCTGATGGTGGAGGGGTAAATGACATAACATTGTATAGAAGGCTTTCTGTCATGTAGGTCAGAATAGAACGTGTGTGTGTGTGTGTGTGTGTGTGTGTGTGTGTGTGCATGCGTGCGTGCGCATGTGTGTGTATTTTCTTCCTCCCAGCCTAGCCTTCGGGAAGGACAATCGTGTGTTTTTGCAGTCCATGAGAATGTCTACTTCTGCAAACTGCTTATTGATAAGGCAGGCCCCTTCAGAGGCAGCATTGAGATTACTATGCTACAATGCCATTAGATTTTTTTTCTCTAATCGATGTACATTATAAATAACTTATAAAATTTATTTAAATAGTATTTTATTTTAAGATACAAATAAGCTTTTGCTTACTTTTCAAGATTTTTTTTGTACAAATACTCTGAAATACCAAAACCAAACCAAAACAAAACTCAACCAATCAAACATAAAACCGCCACAAATATTTGCAGACAAATACGCGCAGAAACATCAGCCTTCATCTCTTGGAGGCTGCTTCTTTAAGCGGGAGAATAACAGAAGGGTTAAGTTTTTTCACCGTTTTTTCCCTCTCACCTCTTTCCTTAAGGGGCCAGCAGAATAAAGCAATAAATCTTATGAAGCCTTTAGTTTTTCTTTTCATTGATTATTATTTCCCTGAAATGCCCGCAGGGGTAGAAAGGGGACTGGGCAGGCCTACTGGTAAGTTTGTCTGAAAGATGAGTGGGTGGGCCAGCCTCTGCTGCGCTAGATGGGATTGCTTTTGCGAAGGTGAGGGCAGGCCTTTTATATGGATGGGGTTAAAGACGAAAGACAGTGATTAGCCTTTGTAGCACGCAAGCACGGCTGTCCAGATGCATCCAAGTCTGACTCCAAACTTGAAGTGCCCCTCCATGCTTTGCTTGAGGTTGGTCAGGGAATGCTGGCTATAAAGAAAATTACTGTCCCACACAGAGAGAAATGTATTATGGAAGGTTGAAAATTTTCTGGCTTCCTCACAGCTTAAGGAGTCACTGAGGTGAGTGCCCTGCACCGATTCCTGGATCATTACAAGCTGGACCAAGTCCAGTATCCTTGGCTCAAACACCTTAATTCAGCCAGAACTGAGCATGCTATCCATCTCTGTTCTTTCTTTCTTTCTTTCTTTCTTTCTTTCTTTCTTTCTTTCTTTCTTTCTTTCTTTCTTTCTTTCTTTCTTTCTCTCTCTCTCTTTCTCTCTCTTTCTGTCTACCCCATCTTGGGTGTCTGAGGTCACCTCTCACAACTAAATTATTTGCAGCTTAATCTTAGCAAAAAATTGGCTCCTGGAGGAATAAACCCAAAGGTTTTTGATATATATGTCTTTCCCCCCTAATTTTAATTTTTATTGAAAATAGATTTTTTTCATACAATATATTCTGATTATACTTTCCCCTTCCACATTCTCTCTACTTCTCCACCTAACTCGAATCCACACACGTTCTCTCTCTCTTAATAGAAAAGAAACAGACATCAAAATACATAAATACATAAATACATAAATAAATAAATAAATAAATAAATAAATAAATAAAGTAAGCAAGCTTAAGGAACACACAGAAACACAGGGACACACACTCTCACATAGAAAACTCTCATAAAAACACGAAAATCAGAAACTACAATATAAAAGCAAAACATTTTTGAGGTAAAAAATGCTCGGATAGTGTTCTTGAGTTGATTTTGTGTTGGGCATCTACTGATGTACATGGGGACCATTCTTTAAGTCTGGTTCCAACTGCTGTTTTGAAGAGATAAATTTATTTAGAGTGCATCTATAAGTGAGACCGTGCAGAAATGTCCTTCTGGCTTGTTTCACTTAGCATGACGTTTTCCAGATCCATCCCTACAGTTGAAACTGCCATGATATTCTCTTTCTCCTTCTCC